>JAODFY010040872.1:0-12612 GCA_027580055.1 Paracaudina chilensis | reverse complement strand
TGCGCAAAGTGGAGCGTGACCTGACGTCACTCCCAGGAGCATGCGCAAATGAAGTTGAGGGTCTGATGTATCAAATATCTGTGTTTAATCACGGTAGTCTAATTATTATAAACGTATCTGTGTTTAATCACGGTAGTCTAATTAAGTGTGGGGGCAATAACGTACACTGTCGTCATTCTTGTTCTATTTCTGTGGATTGGACAAATAGTGTTAGATATAAATATCACGTGGCACATTTTGAGCAATAATTCACGATAATGGTGTACAATATTTAGATCATAATAATAACGTCATAGCCCAATTATTATACTAGCACTATACACTTACATTTCAACTAAACTATTTTTTTTTCACGGTTTCAAGTTCAATGTTTATCTATGACTGTCAGTTATACAAGGCTACTTCGTCCGTTTTATTATTGGATGGATGTTCAACCTTCCAACCTCTTTTATTTTTAGATAACTACGGCAAAGCTGGTATGGTCAGCATCATCCTCAAGCCAAATTACACCTTTGACCCTAAAACGTTTTACGGTAACGTGAGCAGACGACTACCAAACTACGCACAGCCGCGTTTCGTCCGCCTTCCAGAGTCCATGGAACACACCAGTACTCTGAAGCAGACCAAGTTAAAACTCATCGAGGAGGGGTTCGATCCCACCCTAGTGAACGACCCCCTCTTTGTACTGGACCAAAAGGCTGAGACATACATCCCCCTGGATAAAGAAGTTTACGCGAAAGTAACCAGAAACGAAATGCGCCTTTAGGCTGAAGCATGACGTGATATCATGCATTGCAGTCATTACGAAATGTGTTCCCCATCCAGCTAAAACCAGCTAAAATTTCTAGCTGAAACTGTAGTTCACTTTGATTTTATGCTACCTTGTTGTCTGGCACCTTCCTGCAAAGTAAACAAAGCTGAAGATGAAGGTCCGCCATCGAAAGTGTGTGTCCCAACTGTAGAAATGATCAAGGAAATTGATCGACTATAAGAGGGTGAAGGCGGCACCGAATGATAGGACCAATCAGAGTATAGGGGAAAATGTATTTATTCATTTTTTTAAAATTTTAATAGGACTTTTTTAATAGGAGCTTAATCCAAAAAAATAAAATAGTGTGTCTAACATTCTGTGTCACCACATGTGTCTCCCCTGTGATAAACTTTAGACTTACCAATGAGTGATCACTTTAAATTGAGCAGTTTGGATCAGTTCAGGGGAGGCAAGACATTTCCTTATGTTAGCATCATCTTTGGACAGGGGGGGGGGGTCGCAATTTGGGAACGTGCACTCACCTGCCCCAAAATAATAATAAAAAAAGTGCCACCAGTTTGCAACTAAAAAGTGCCCCTTTTCCAACTAAAAAGTGCCCCTTTTCCAACTATAACGTGTCCCTTGAATTTCCAACTACAAAAAATGCCTTCCTTAATTTAAAATAAAATGTGCACGGAATGCCGTCAGTGACACTCACATTTTATTTTTTTATCTGGGGTTCAAGAAGTCTCACGGGGGCAAAGTTGTTGTCATTATATTGAATTGGCACATATCCGGGGAGCTAATAGTGGGCGCAGGGCCAACAAAATTCGCGTTTAGGGCGCCCAGATAGCCTTTTATCGTGATGGACCAGTAGTGGGCACACATGTCTCACGGGGATAAACATTTACTCGTGCTACGCATGCGTGTATTTATGCGTTCAGTGGCCTCGCAAGAAATCTTCAGGCAAGCAGGAGTCATCATGCATGGGGCAAAACATTTCACCAAAAATAGGGCGTTCATCTAGCTGAAAATTTCTCGCGACGTCGTTCACATATAACCTGACGCTGGGTCGTATAGAAACGTAAGACATGTCTGCCCACCACTTGCCTCATAGATACGCACCTGCGCGAAAATAAATTGCCTCCCTGGCAACGCAACTGTATACTATACTGGGTCACCGAGTGCCCCGTTTCTGTAAAAAAAAACACATTTTATTTGCAAAAGGGGAAAAGCAATAGCAATACATAAGCCTATAGAAGACAACAAGATTAATTTTATCGAATTTATACAATATTCTGAGAATATAATCTAGAAAATAAAACCAAGAAAAGTTTAATATTGGGGGTATTTCGTGTTACATCCCCCCACACCCTTAAAAAGAGTGGGATGCGTCCTCCGCCCCCAGGATCGGCGCCCGTGGCTAAATCTCAAGTCTTAAATCTCAATACAAAATGTGCACACGCACACGATGGTAATGTCGACGGGCTTGTATAGAATAGCCTCCGCGTGAGTGCATGGTAAATGTACCCCTTGTGTCCTTGCCTTTCCAACGTCATTTCTACGATACATCTACGTCACTAGATTGCTGCAGATATATACCAGCGATCCACCATAATAGTCAGGTTCTAAATCTAAATTATATATAAATGCCCCACCCCACCCTTCTATAGCTATGCTCTGCACACTGGTATTGAATGCACATCAGTAGCGTAGGCAGCAGGTGGGCGGCGTGGGCGGTTCGCCCACCCGGGTAAAATGGTGGGGAAAATGGGGAAGAGAGAGGAGGGAGAAAATGAGGAAAAGAAAAGAGGGAAAGAAGAAGAGAGAAATTAAAAGAGGGGAAAAGAGTACGAAAAGGAGAAAAAGAAAAGGGAGAAAGAATAGGAAAGAAAAAAAAGAAACAGGGAAGAGAAAGAGGGAAAGAAAAGGAGGGAAAGATTAAAGAAGAAAGGGGGTAAAAAGAGGGAAATAGTAAGAAAAAGAGGGAAAAGGAAATGAAAAGAGGGAAACAAAGAGAGGGGAAAAAGAGGAAGGAAAAATAGGAAAAGAAAAGAGAGGGTATAGGAAGAAGAGGGGAAAAAAAGAGGGCCTAGGCCAATAACACAGTGTGTATGATACTGGTAGTGTGCAGTGGCATAGTCACTCTCCTGACCCCCTCAGTCAGGGAACTTGGCATCCTTGTCGGGGGATCCCTGGCGGTTGGGCCGGCCGGGTTGGCGCTGCCCGCCTGCTCCTGAACTATCAACTATAGCTTACCAGAAGAAACGCGGCCGCAGAACATCACTTGTACGGTCAAGTTTTAACTAGTTTAGACATAAGAAGAAATAACACCTATCTGTCACCCCTGCTGCAGACACTGTATGTCATTGCGACGCATAGCATTGTAATTGTATTCACAATAGAGAATAGCAAACTACCGGAGGACGCACTTCGCATAACGCATTACCGGGTATACATAACGTTGTGCGGCGTGTTCCGACATGGAGAAACTGCAGACGAGAGCAAGAAGTATGTGATAAATTTCACGCGTGCGTCTCACGCTCCGGTATTTTCAGCATTATTGAAGTGAAACGCGCCGCATGCATATAGCTTGCGCGAAACGCACATGAAATGGCGGGAAACTCCTAGGAGGGCAACCAGTATTTCAGCTGTAGTAAATTCAGTAGGCTATATTCCTTAATGTCGGAACGCGTATACAACGGAGTGCGCTCAGTGCGTATTATTCTCTATGGTATTCACAATGTACAATAACGTGACCATTTGCCACTGAGTTGCCTGCGTAACTCTGCATCCTTATTATTAGGCTACATATTCTGCTGTTGCGCAAGTAATACATTCTTCAGCTCAGTCACGCAGTCATTCCACCCAGTGCATGATATTCACGAAGTTTATATGATTAGTTTTGATAATTAAAGTTTTGGGAAATGTTCACAACTTCGCCCACTCCGATGGCTGGCTACGCTCCTGGGGATGTGGGTCTAAGGACTATAAGTAGACTAATATAGTCTTTCTTGTACCTTACATATGCAAATTATCGACATAACATATCTTTAACAATGTAAGAAGCCTACGAACACCATGCCTACTGGCGAGTATGCGCGAAATTATATTACTTATTGCTTGTCGAACACGTCAACAAATGTATTGTGAGTTGGTGGTTATAAACTCACTAACATACAAATGGACAAATTATTGAGCAATAAATGATAATAAAAAATATGCCACAAGAACCTTGGTCTTGGTAATCTTTAACCTTTGGAGCTATCTGCCATATTGGTATAATCACTACTAACTGCTACAACACGTTTTGATTTATACAATATTTACCCAGTGTTTAATTAACAGTGCACGACGACGGCTATACGAGGTGTGTATATATTTCAGTAAGACGTGGTATACCTGGGTAACGAGGTGACCGAGCACAACTCTTCTCTTCATCCCGAGTGGACCAAGGGTTTTCAGATGTGTCAGAAATAAAGTTGTTGAAAGATTATATTCCTATATGTAGGGCCTATATTTAAAAAAAATACATATTAAATATCTAGATGTAATGTGCATCAGCGATATCACAGGTTGCTCAATAAAAAACGGGTCTGGAAGTATTTTGTCATTTCTGGAAATGCGCCCGAAAAGACGCATTTGTTTTTCATCATTATCCAGTAAAGGCCAAAATATTTCCCACTGCGTGGGAAGTCGATTTCTCAACAACCATGTTACTGTGATGGCAATTTCTCCATTGTCACGCAAATATATCATATCGGATATAATTACAAGACATATTTAATAGACTATGAGTTTATGCTTTCGTGGAAAATCCTTTTTAACGTTCTTTCTCCCCCGTTGAATGTATGTTGTGTGTGATCAATGCTAGTAAATTAATCTAGCAAAATTAAACCTCGATTTCTTTCCAATAATGTTTGAATGAAGATATTTTAAGGGGAAGCTGGAACATTTCGCTTACTGAAAATTGAAATGAATTTCTAGGTTACCTCAGTGGTTATAGACTCCCCAAATTGTTCCGTATTGTAATCCCATCCATTGGTACAATCAGTTACATCTTTAGTTAAATTCAGATCAACGTACTGCTCGCACTCGGCAAATGTTCCGTTCGAGACCAATGGTACGGAGTCCTCGATAGGTACACCTTGCGCTGCGGCGCAATGGTAGGAATTAGGAAGCTCCGATAGAAATACATTGGACAGATTAACCCAAGAAGTAATGACGCTAACGAAACATGCTGCAAATGTAACCACGAACTGTGTCCTTCCTAGAGGTTTCGTTATTTCCAAAGCTTCGTCGAACTTCATGTTAACATCAGGTTGAAACTGCAAAACAGAGACCTTACTGGCTTTGTACCTTCAAGATTAATGAAGCACTGGCGGATGAAATTATCGCGTTAGTTAGTGTTTGTTGTGCTTATCAGATGGTTGGTACAATGAGCACAACACGTCATTAGACAGTAAACACATTTAAACAACAAGCAAAGTATCCAAGTCGTTGTTATAGGGACACTTGTTCTTGAACAAATATCGTGTTCGTTTCTGATCGTGATCTTTCAGGATGCGACAGTTTATTGAGTTGAATAAACGAGTTCTTATGTGTTCGATTTAACACCATAAAGTATTTATTGAGAAGTAGGCTTTCGTGAGCCTAGAGACTAAGTCGTATGCCTACCTTTTACGTACTCTGCATTACTTAGGCCTACTGAACTGAACTTTTTTTTACTTTTTTTTAGTCACGTGGCACGTTGTTAACGGCGTTAAGACAAAGCTATCGTGATGCGATGCTTAATTGTTACAAAAGTGAGGTAAACTGGCTCAGTCAAAACGATTGATACATATGTTGAATAATGGCAACTTGGTGTAAAACAAATCGCCTTATCGGAATCATTTTCTATTGAAAAGGGGGACTTATTTGTCTTTTAAAAGAAAGCCTAGTCCGACATGAAAAAAGCGAATACAATTTCACAGTCTGAATGCACAAAATGCAACCTGATATAGCACTACAACCTTTTAGAAATTGAACTTGAATACACGTTTTGTTGGTGTATATTACATATAAGCTTCTGTCACGCCCATTCCGTAATACTGCCACGCTCATACCGTCACCAGACAAGGTATCTTCAAGTGTGACCAGCCGAACAAGAGAACAGAGGACAATGTTGGCCCCTTTACCTGAAAAACATTAAGTCCATAAATTTACTACATGCATCATTAGAACTAAGATAACAATCACTAAGTGGGTCATTGCGAATGAACCAAAGCTTGTGAATGAAACCTAACTTCAAAGTTCTAAGCCAGTCGATATGAGGTTGGTTATGTCAGAATATAAAGAAACGGGTCCGTATAGTCCAAAACATCGATAAGCAACTTGCTGTACCCCATGAAGTTCACTAAGTAAGATAATAATGAACAAATATTATCTTATGCTAATTAAAATTTTTCCACAAAAATAAGTCCAATTAATTAAACTTCCACTCGTCGCTGTTATTTTTTCCTTTTCATGGTAATTTGTAGTAGTCCTAAAGCTATGTATTGTATACCGTCATCTATTTGTTAGAGTGAATGTTGTGATGGTTTGACAGGTTTGTTTACCAGATCAGTTTGCATATAGTTTTATATTGTGTACAGTCACAGTTATTATTGTGCCATATTTTGTTCTAGAACTCTGTATGTAGGTTAAAGTGTTTTCTGTGTATGTGTGTACCCGTATGACGAAAGCCTGGTATTCCAAGATCTGAACACTTTAAATTTAAATAAAAATAATAATAATTTGAATACAATTTTTTTTTATTCAATTTGTAAAATGATTGTAATTTTTGTTTGTTTTTTGTTTTAACAATGTGTGCTAGAAGTAAACGTAAATAACATAAATCCACAGAAAACGTCAATTTTAGAATAAATTAATAAACTCCCACAATAACGTTGTTATTGTTCATATGGAAAAAAAACAGCAATACAATTATATCAATGACGAAGCCGGGAGTTAAGTGTTCCATTTCAGTGTCCAAAAAATAATGTAATAAGAATGTAAACAAAATATTTGGGGCTTGATTGTCCAAAAGTTGCGCAAATGTTTTTAAAGCTTTTATATTGATGGGGTATGATGAGGCTATGATCTGTCTAACAGTCTGTCTAACTATTGATGTGACGCAAACAGCAGCATCCCTACATATGTTCTACATATCTTCTAGTTTAGCCTGCTACTCCAACGTCGTTACATGTGAGTCTCTTCAAGGTCAAGAGCTGCATTTACAACACCACCTTCGAAATCTTTCCCATTACGCTCTAACTTCTGGTCCACATTGGTTTTCTCGTCTACTTCTGTGACTGGCGGAGAAACTACGGGCCTCCTGAAACCATTTCTCGTTATAAGTCGTCTGGTGTTTATTAAAACTCGGAGGTCTTCGATAGTATTCGGTTGAACTGCATTCAATGACTCCGGTAGTAGAAGGATGGTTACGGCTGCAATAAAGGAAACTATCGCCATGGTACTGAAAGCTATATTAGGATATGAAGTTTTCTGCTGTAAAGATGGAAGAGAAAAGAGTGGACACAATTATAGACCGACTGATGTATAAGTCTGATGACGAAACACGGATAGGAATTAACGTGGTGAATGGTGAGCGTAGCATAATGAAGACTTACATTGAAAAACACTTCATCAACTTATCTATCCGTATAATCTCTATAAACTATCAAAATTTACCGTCAAATTTCACAAAATTTGTCAGTGAAACATATGTTTCATTCTACACCACCTGCCCACCAAATACTACACTGAGAGGGCAATTTAAGGAGTTGCTGATCTCATCGCCAAATCATGTGCAAGGTCCGTCTGTACATATCCTTGATAACATGTACATTTCACGTGTATCAATATGTGCTAGTTATTGACCCAATAAAGTATGTGCCAAGTTACATGTGAATCCAAATTAATTTGATAATGCAACCTCAAATGACCCCTGCTGACATTCCAAATTTTCACTGACTATATGCACAAGTTCCATGTTAATCCAAGTAATTTGACCTCAATTGATCCCATTTGTTGTTAGCTCCAAAATTCCTTCAACCTGCACTCTGGTTGCGACATCAAAACATGAACTGTATTTAAATTATATATTGTAACTGACAATATAAGCATTATAGGCCTTTCGTTCATATATAGCACAAAGTTCACACAGTCATTATTCAAACAAGGGGGAAATCCACGTAGTTCCTGATCTCATCGCCAAATCATGTAAAATGTCCGTCTGCCCAAATTCCCGATAATTTTAGACCATAAAATTAAAGTGTTAGAAACTTGGCAAAGTTATGTACTTTTAAATTGAATAGACAAAATATTGTTTCAATGCTATATTTCGTTCTCAAATTATATATTTAGCTTGCATCAATATATGCTAGTTATTGACCCAATGAAATACGTTGACTATATGTGCCAAGATACATGTGAATCCAAAGCAGTTTGATAATGTGACCTCATATGACCTCCAAATAACTAAATTTTGACCATATGTACGTGTTTTCATGTGAATCAATGTTAATAATTTGACCTCAATTGACCCCTGATGACCACCAAATGTCCCTCCAAATTTTTGGCACTAAATGTTGACCATATTTACCAAGTTTCATGTGAATCAAACAATGTTTAGTATTTGACCTCAATTGACAATCAAAATTTGACCAAAAATATTTTTCTCCCAAATATTTTCTCCCAAATATTTTCTCCCAGATATCACATTTTCTGATAATTTCCAGCAAAAAATGTTTGAAATTTTTTGAATTTTGGTCAAGATTCACCCTTTTTACCAAGTTTGAACATAATCATTCATACGGTTCTGTAGCTATGCTCAATATTAATTTTTTTACCAAAAAAAAAACTTTTTAAAAAATAATTTTCAATAAAGGTGTTCAAGATTCACCTATTTTGCCACGTTTGAACTTAATTGTTCATATGGTTTTGTAGATAATCTCAAAAAATGGGGTGATGAGATAACAAAAGCTTCTGGAAGCAATGTGTATCTGTGATGTCACAAACCTTGCCAGATTCTTAAATAAAATGAAAATCTGAACTGGTTTTTAATATTAATATCTTCTCAACAACCAAAAATGCTATTGTGATGGGTGATGAATATCGGTTGCTGTGTAGTCGCTTTTGGACTATAAAGCCAACGTGTCTGTAGGTGTGTTGCAGCCCTTGTAACCCTTGGCCCTAAATTATGTTACAAAACAACCTGTGTTGTTAAATTAAAGAAAGTTAGAAATGGTTTTAATGAAATTATTGTTTTAATTCTACATGTAAATATATTTGTAAAAAAAGCTGGTATAAAGGTTTTGTGTGTGATTGTAGGAGCAATACTTTATAGGAAAGTTTGGTTCAGTGATAAGATTCTATTGTTATATGCACTGGACAATTCCATTAAGTACTACATGGACATTTGTCACTGTGAAAAAAAGAGTATATTTTGTGACATTGTAAAATACTTTCAAAATAATTTTAAGATGTTCAAGATATTGGAGGATTTCACTCGATAACCTTTTTGTCCTTACACTCTACAAAATTCTGGCAAAATGCATTAACCTTGTTAACATCTCCCACAGGCTTCATTAGGCAGCTGGCTATCTACGGATTTCACGGGCATGCACAATGAACTTAAATAAGTTTTCTGTATGTGGTAGCCTTGTATTCGGTTTGAGGGACCACCAGTCATGTTCTGGATTCAAGGTTGCTAACAATGCTATGCAATTTCTGCCAATCAGGTATATAGTAACTCTGTTTGGTATTGGGGCAAATATGTCTCTCCTTGTGCCTACCGTCTCTTTTCCCCTGTATCACACACCACTAAACTAACAATTTTCTTATAATCTTCCATGGCGGGTATCAATGCCTTGCATGGTTCATCAAGACTTAATTATCTGGACTATTCCTATAATCAAAACCATAGATATTTATGCAATACCTACAAAGTCATCTTCTATTTTCCTTGACCTTTGACATTACATTATCAGATGCACAGTGGAGCCTGATTGGACATCTGGGAAACATGTGCTTGCTCTGGTTAGCAAAGGAGCTTCCATTGAAGCAGAACAGGCGTGAGTATATTGATTTTATTTTGTTATTTCTTTCATTTGGGTGTCATTTGTTTGTTTTTGTTTTTTTTTTGCTGCTGATTATTGCTACATTTTGTGACACAAGTATAAACAAAAACCTTGCAGACCAATCAGAAATTTGTAACTAAGCCAATACTTCAGTTGCCTAGGCAACAAAATCTATGAACTGTTGGGCACAAGAAAGGAATAAAGAACTTAACCTTTAGATGACCGTAACAAATGTTTTATCAATTTGCTTTTTGTTTTATCAAAAGTTTGTATTCTTTGTTATACAAGTTAAGGATTTTGAGGTGGGTGTCCCAAGAATAACTTGTAAATGGTTGTCACTGCAATTTACAAAAATTTGGTTGTCATGGCCAAAAACAAGGTAGACCTTTGAAGTTCTTACATTTCACAATATAAGTGTGTAAGAGAAAGTGGCTGGTTGTCCAAAAGTTTTCAAGTCCTATAAATATTCAATATGAATGTAATCCAGCAGTATATGAACTCATGGATAATAGGCACATGGAATTGAACTATGGAAGCAAACTAATAAAGATTGAGCAAGAGTACCCAAATGTTTTAAATTAAAATAATTTGAAATTGTTTTTTTGCAAAACAGATATTTCAATACTTTAACATCTCTATTATTGTAGCATATTTAAAAAAAAATATGGTAGACCAAATTTCTCAGGTCCATTTTTCAAATTTCCAAAATATCTTTTGAAATTACAGTTCAAAAATTTGTGCACATATTCATTATTAGATAGAGAAACACATGTTCTCAGATTTGGTCCCTAGCTATCTTTATTTGCAAAGTTTATCATTTATTGGTTGCCTTCAGTCTGCTGGAAAAGCATGGAATTTCCTATAAAAATGAAATTTGATATTTCCATTATCACATGTTTGTGTCAGGAGAGCTATATGATGCAATGTTATATGAAGTATTTTTTATGTATACCCCTAAATTTTGATAAAATATCTTTCCTTCTACAGAATATTTTTATTTAATTATGCGGAGCCCTTGACATCACTTGATCAATTGACTATAGGGGCAGTTCTTCCAATCAAAGGGGACTTCAGATTGAGTGTTGGTAAGTAATCTTAAATATTTATATCAGTGTATAAGTTCCCCACCCCCACTAATATGAATTGCAATTCTAGCGAGCAAAGGGGACTTCAAAATTATTTTTCATCCATAAATTGGTATCTTAAATATAGTGTGTAATCCTCCCCCCCCACATCCCATATGAAGTGCAATTCTTGCAATCAGATGGGTTTTCAAGCTGAGTATTGGTATTTGGTATCTTAAACATTAAGTGTGTAAGTTCCCCGCCCCCACTCATAGGAATTGCACTTTTAACAAGCAATGGGAACTTTTATATATTATATATTTCCATATTAATCCATAAATTGGTATCTTAAATATATAAAAATTGGTATGTGTAAGTGTAATTCCCCCCACCCCACCCGCCTCACCCCACATGAAGTGCAAATCTTGCAATCTAATGTGACTTCAAACTGAGTATTGGTAAGTAAATTGATATCGTCATGTAAAGTTTATTTTCATGTTTCCCCCTCACTTCATAATAGAATTCACAGCGCTAAGGACTATACTTACCCCGTTCCTAATACAATTAGCATTTCCGACCGATCTACAGTAGCATATTTACAAAGTCTATGATAGGCTAGCAGGAACCGCCCCCCACAGGCCTACCCTACACCCCAACAACCCTCTGGCCTCAAAGTACAGGCTCTGTTTAGTGTGTTTAGGCGGCAGGGCGCCGAGCCGCCTGCTTCGTCCGCCAGCCCACTTCGCCGTCGTTGTGCGTGAACACCAAGGTGAGTCTTCACAGGGTTGTGAAACCGTCGCGGCCGAGACGATTCATCCCTGTCCCAGATTCAATACTGTCCCCTTACATTTTCCCATGAAGAAGAATGGAATGAGGTGATCTCTGTTGTGCCAAACCCTAATTCATTGGTCTATAATTAATTTACAGAATTGTAATGAACAAAGCTAACCAAGCTTGTTTTGGATTTATATCATTTCCTGTTCTAATAATCTTCAAACCTATGACACTATAAACCCTGATTTAAACAGAATGTCATGAGCAGGAAGCACATGAGTGTCTTATGCAAAAACATTCCTATTGTATGACTAAGAACATATACGAAACGATGTAAGGTTTTATTAAAGCAATAATCAGGGTTTAGTTTTTAACGATTTTGTCATCATTACACCACCACATGTATATATATATATATATATATATTACATTAGTATTAAGATGTATTGTTACTACTCCGAGTTTCACATATTAAACTATCATCAGGTAACTAACCGGGTTGGTTTAGGTTCTCACCTTTTGTACAGGTGATTACTCACGGTGGGTCTCTACGGTTGACTGGTCTTGCTATTGTCCGCAGTCATTTGTTAAGCAGGAAGGCTTGATCCGCCGCCTTGAGGATATAATAATATATATATATCCGTTGAGTGTTTGTCCCTTTTGTGCGGTGTTATCTGGCCCATGTTCGTTGATGTTCATGGCAGGCTGGGTGTTGTGTGTGGTGGTGATAATGTCCCTTTGGTGTCCTTCGTTGGGGGTGTTCAGGGTGGTCGGATGTTGTCCTGTTGTTGAGTAGACAAGCGACCAGAACTCGTATCTAAGTGCCAACTACCAACGATGTTCTACTCTGAGTAACAACTACCAACGATGTTCTACTAGCCCTAACTACATCCTCCTATTCTTCGCTCTACCCGAATGGATA
>JAODFY010040761.1:0-12617 GCA_027580055.1 Paracaudina chilensis | reverse complement strand
GAGTATGTAGAGGGGACAAGGATATGTAGAGAGGACAAGGTCATGTGGAGGGGACAACGGTATTTGGAGGGGACAAGGAGCGGTGGTCCACCTCCACCAAAATCAATAGCGTTCCTGTACTCAATGTGAGAAACATGTACACCAAGTTTCAGCTTGATATGACCAGGCGTGATGGAAATTTCACAAAATCCCCCAAATTGCTATTTTTCTGCTATTAAGTTTTGACCGAAAATACCTTGGATCTGCTTCAAAAACAATAAGGTACCTGTACTCATTGTGGGGAACCACACACATCAAGTTTAAACTTGATTGGACCAGGCAGTATGGACTTGTCGTATTTACAAGAAACATTTCACAAAATCACAATATTTCTAAATGTTGACCACAAAAGACCTTGGATCTGCACCGAAAACAATTGGGTTCCTGTACTCATTGTGGGGAACACATACATGCAGTTTAAACTTGATTAGACCAGGAATTTTTTACTTATCCTGTTTACAAGCAAAACATCACACACATACACACACACATACACACATACATACATACACACATACACACATACACCAGCATGACTGAATAGATTCCAAGGAATCAAAAACTGGAAGTAACTTATTCCTGTTTTGTGTTCTACATAAAGGAAAGAGTAGGGGCCTTGAGCTTGGGGCGTAAGCAAGGGTGTTGGTTGCAGCGACCTGGTCGCACTCCCCAGCTTAATACCAAGAAAAAAATAAGTTTGTCCATAGATGCTGTTCAAAAGGTGGAGTCGGTCGGTCGTTTTTTGTTGGGGGTGGGGGTGGCATTACAATGGCACTATCTTTGGTGATATGACAGAAATAAACCATCAAAAAGTAAAGAAAATTATGCAAAACATGCATGGTCGGGACCAGCAAACATTATCGGCTGAGGACTATTTTCTAACTATTTCTAACTATTTTTTCTGACTAATAAGAAGATTACAGATTTTAATCGTATGTAGAAATGATCCCCTTACACTAAAGTTCAACTTGTTTTCTTGTGAAGAATATCATAAAATATATATTAAGATATAGTCTCAATCTTTACAATCTTTCTGGATAAGTAAACCACCCAGGGCTGACTGATAAACCGATTGCCAAGAAAAAAAACAATCGTTGACAAAACGATTACCAACATATATATGTAGGCTATTGACGACAAAACAAGTCTAAGTTGGTTATAACCTATACCGGAAAAATATAGGTTGGCAACGAGTTTATCGGACCATCTATGTATCGACCAACCCTCGGATATTTCGCACAGTTTATTTTAATGGCAGCAGCTAACATTGATTTAATTAGCTTTGAAAGGATTCTTCGCCAGAAAGGGCACAGGGTATATACCACTTAATTAAGCAGGGCGACAGAAATTATAAATATTTTTTATCAATATTACAAATCCTATTTGTGTGCACATGGGGGTGGGCAAAGGCTTCATTTGTAGGGTGTGTGGGCGCTGTTTAGGCCGGTGGTATTTAACCAGGGGGTGTTACTCCTGGGGGTAATTTGATTTTTTTTTAAATTATTCGTTCAGTTTTGTAAGATTATTTCCCAGTCCGACGATCTGACACTGTGGTGACTACCCTGAACCGTAGCATGGTAACGGGACAACCGTAACCGACCTCTGGCATTTTAGAGTACTCACATGTTTGAGTAAGATAATCACGAAACTGGTACAAGGCGCTATAAAAGAGCCATGAATGTGAAAAATGGAGAAAACCACTTTCAGTATACTCTAGGAGGGGGAAATACATAGGTCCACTGATTGGAAGATGGGGGAGCAATGGTTCTCCCAATGAAAACATTTTTTTGGGAGGACCATTTCATCAAACCTCTCATTTCCAAGGTTTCCTCCTGGTTCCATGAAATGCCAAATTTCCCTAGGAAGCGTGAAGCGATAAAACATCAAGTTCCGAATACAGCTTGATGCATCTTATCTGTACATCAACAACCCCCACGATGATGACACCGGGGTCAGCTGCACCCCACTGTCGTCAGACAGTGGACACACTTGCCCTCCCCGTTAGCAAACTCAAAACACTCATGCATCATGTGCTAACCAAAAACATAATTCGCTCCCTCCACAGAACTTCAGTCCTCGCCAAGCAGTCGAAAGAGTGTGTCTGTCTGTACATTAAGTTCACTATCAAAAGGTTAATCCCGCTGTTATTATTGTTATTATTTATCATATTATTGTTTTCAAAATAATATTTCATTTTTTCGTGGGTATTACCGAACGAACTCCGTGCTCACTTCTCCCTTTGCCCCATACCTTACATGTTCCGAAAGGACGCGACTCGGCGAAAGCTAGCTAGCTTGTGCACGGTGAGGGTCACATGATGTTTTTTTTTTTTAATATATATATACCGGTGTCAGCATAAGCCTTAATTAAAAGTGCGGCCCGTTTCCTAACCATGGATCATTCAAGCAATGGTATTACATAGGAAATCACAACAACAAGATGCGTCATAAAATCGTGTCTCTTAAGTCGTACTATCATAAGGTGTTGCATATATTAGTAAATAGTCGGTAAACAGTAAAACATGTAATACCGGCAGCCAGCCAAGGGGCACGTGTTCTTGGATTGCATCCGGGCTACAATCTACGTTATTGAAATGGTAAAAGTGTCATGATGTGCTATAAGGTCTATCAAGTCAAAAGTATACTGTTCTTATTCTTGTTTTGAAATATTAACCTACATTGGAAATATACATACATCATTATACAACACTATTTTGAGATACTGGCATATTTTACATTGGAGTGCCTTTGTTTTTGGCACCATTGTTTTGTTGACACTGACTCCAGGACAAGTCAAATTAACTAAAATTTAACAATATATGGTATTGTTTTAACTAGTGATTACAAATACATCAAATTTACAAAAGTTTTTGTTTTGACAAATTTAACAATATTGTGTTTTTGTATAACGGATATTAAGCTGGAATGCACCTTTAAGGTTAAAATTTTAACCTTATTTTTATGGTAAAGTAGTTTAGTGTGTCATAAGGTTTATAAAGTCTTGTTTTAAAAGATTACCCACATTGAAAATGTACATACATCATTATAACACTATTTTGTGATATCCAGCGTCTTTTACTCTGAAATGTCTTTATTTTCATCTTTTTTTTCAACTTATTTTTTTTCAATACTGACCAAACTATATTCCAAATCATCTAAAACTTACTTTTTCCTGATAGTACAATGTCAAAATAGTACAATAGTACAAAAATCATATTTCTGCCCCAAAATTTGCAAAAATTGGCTAAATAGGGCTTAATTTTTTGTCACCCCCCCCTCCTCAAATTAATCCTTACTATATATAGACTTGATCTAGCATGGGTGACTGCTTGTATTAAAAATGCCCACATCAATTTGTTTTGAAGGCTTTTAGTGCCCATGGCTGGCTGCCTGATAGAAACATTAAGCCGTCGTTCTAACAATCATTTTGGTATTTCAAGAATACTATTCCGTTTTCCTGGATTTTCCTGAAATATCGAGTAATCGAAACCGTCGCTTTCGATTGGATACATTGCCGTGTATAACGTTAAGATATAACAACGGGCAACAACGAGTGTTAAATCTATATACATTATATATAAAACACAATAACCTTACGTTAATTCCATTAAAGGTGGGTTGTGGCAAGTAACGCATTCACAGATTCCTAATTTAAGTAAACTTTCTCATTGAGGTGTTTATAGATGCATCTGAAGTTAAGGATGTGTTCATTCATAGTTTCAAAAGTGTTCAACTAAGCAACCCAACCTTTAAGTTTCTGTCGATCGATAACGTGCTAACTAAGTTACTCGTTTGACCGTGAGCCCCAGATTGATCATTTGTCAAATTATGATTTTAAACACCAAGATTGCGGGACTTTGATTGGTCGAAACCGTGGAGGTATAACGTCTGCTGTACTGTTTAACTTATCAATATAAACGCAAGCGGGGCGGTCTTCACTTGCATTGGATTGACAACTTTAATAACCAAATGCTCTGGACGTTCGGTAAGCCAGCTGGTTGTTTACAATTTTCGAGGTTGACGGGCCAATTTTGCTCTTAATTGCATTGAAGTCATATTCAAGCCCCTTCTCACTTCTGTGACACTTGTCAGTCAGTTGCCAAATTCCATGGACATTTTCATAATATAAGTTTGAAACGCCCAGAACATGTTGCAATTACCTTTCCTGATTCAACTGATCAGTGTCCAAGTTTTTCTGTTCTCAACGAACATGTCAGAAATACATTTCAGACTTTCTCCTCGTCATCCTCAAAAAAGTTACCATGTCTCCCAAATAACAATAGAAGCTGTCTCCCAAAGGTCATATTAAGCTGTATATAGTAGACACAAGTATCATATACTTCCAATGTTACCCATGAAGTAAACCATAGTTTTGATACTTCTGAAGAAACTGTCGGTCGTATTGAAAGTGAATGTATCCACTTTTCTTCAGAATTATTAGAACTCTGGCTTACTTCATGGGTACCAGTGGAAGCCATTATGTGATACTTTTGTGTTCTATATAAGCCTAGTCTGCTCAATTCACCCCAACGCTCATACGGTGAGTATAATAGGGATTCGTAAGTAAAGGAGAAACGTCGCAAACGGTGTTAGGAGAAATTCAATACCTTATGCGGTTATGTAATATGTACATGCGGTTACGGAGAATACATGGTTCCATTTCCTAACATACTACGAAATATACATGCTATACACATTAAAAGATAAAACCTTCATTTGAATGTAGTGCGTATATAGAGCCGTGTGACATTTGCGCTGTTGAACTTCGCATACTACTATCAATGACGTCACGCGGTGACCTAGGCGCTGTTCACGCTGTCATATATCAGTGTTTCAAAATTCATCGTTTGGGTGGCGGTAGATAACTTTATTCGCATAGTTTCTCCAAGAGTATTATAAAAAATAAAAAAAAACAGGGAATTTTTTGAGAAGGTTACGAACTTTCAAGAAATTATAAAAAACAGTCCAAAGATGCCTCCATATATTCTGTTTAAGGAAGTTTCTAATGACGTCACTATGAAGATTGATGTTCAAGACAGACACACACGTTCTTTCAATGTTAATAAGCTTGTGCCATGTTACAATGCTTTAGGAATGCCTTCGCATTCATGGGTCCAACTATTTTAAATAGTTTACCCGATTATATTTAAGGAATAAACTGCAAAATGGATAAACAGTCGAGACTCTAAATTTAGCAGAATAACGGGCGAAGCGGAGCTATGCTCCAAACCCAAAATTAAAAATATATATATATATATATTATTTGAATATATTATTGCAAGTTCATATAATCACAGGACTATAAAAAATATTGTATGTTTTAGGCGAACGGGAGTCATTCTTTCTGGAGAAATTGGTGGCCCTTAGAAGAGCCGTTGTAATCGTGGATAGCACTACCACATGTAACTCTCGTAGTCCTCTGTGTACCCCTTATATTCCGACGTATATACTTCTAGCTCAGAAGATACACGTTCTCAACGTACCCCACGCCTCATCTTCAATCAAATACCAGTCACCCCGTCGTCACTATCACCCCCCTCCTTGCTCACCACTTCCTCCTCATCGCTCACATACAATAACTCCTTTTTCCCCCTCCTCTTCGTCATCACTTATAAGAATTGTCTCCACATCTTTCACTACGATGAGGTAATAGTCGTACGTTGTAGAACTGGCCATGGCGTTACCTCTTTGGGCTCTACTGGAGAAATTATTGCTATCATACAATACTGTATGCCAACCAAATTGAAGTATGAATCCATTTTCTTCCCATTATAGATGCCGACCAATCAGGAGCCAGTATTTTGAATTTGTTTACGTCATCATACCTCTACACCATAAGTAGCATCTATATATGAACAGTAACGTCACACATTTCTCAACCAATCAAGTATAAACATAGATCCGCCATTTCCTTTCATCATAGTCGCCGGACGCCGGCAATCAGGGGCCAGTATTTTCCATCCACTATAGCCACGGTCCTACCGTAAGGCAATTTAAAAATGCGCAAATTATAGCCATTTTGAATATCATAACGTCATCAAAATACTGGCTTCTGATTGATTGATCGGTGGGTATGGTGTGCGCATATACTACTCCTGACACCCTGTGTAATGAAGTATTGGCACGTGCAGAACACAGTGACTTCATTCCATTGTAAAGAGGTCCGCGTCGTGAGATCTAAAGCTCCTTACTATTAAAAAGTTGGGGGCGCTCTTTCATTTTTATTATTGAGGAAAGAATTATCTGGGCGATCCACCAAGAGAATAAGTCAGCTCAGAGTTGCGGAATGCAACTGATTGTGGGCAACAAAAGGCGTACGGGACCATTTCAGTTTTTCGGGGTGGGACTAAATTTTTGCGTTTTTCTTGCCCGAATATCTAATTGTTGCCCGAAATTACGATTGCGATCCTGTTGAGAGGGGTTTAAGGGGCAGTGGTGTACATATACCAAAACAATGGTGGGGCCTATTGAGAAAAAAAGAGTAAAAAAAAAGAAAATGAAAAAAAATTGAATGTTCAGTGGAAATTTGACTGCTGACTTTTCACAAACATTGCACCATTTTGCGTCTACGTGAATTGCATTTTTTTTCGCTGAAGGGGAGGGACAACCACCGCCCCTCAGACCCCTCCCCCACCCCCCCCCCCCCAAAAAAAATCGCTCGCTACGCGCCTGCCTGTAAGGTTTGATTATACTGTGAATACAGGAAGCCTGTATTCACACCCAATATATTATTTTGACCAGAAATGTTTATTTTCATATCATATAACCAGAATATTGGAGCCCGCCTCGGCCTATCTCAAATATGAGAAAAAGTCTACCCAATCCCCCACTTTTTTTTTTTTTTTTAAAAGTCCCAAATTGTCCCCCACATCGGGTCATTCAGTCACCGACCACACTCTGAACCTCGACAAATGTCCAATTGATTTAGTTCGGTACGATTTTCCTCCTGACATATTACTAATGACATGACAGCCATTTCGACGTATAAATTACTGGTCACTACCTCGCCCACCACATCTCACAAACACTTCCGTGTTCTCAAGAAAATTTCAATGTTGCCCACCTAGATTAGAAAACAGCCACTGTTTGGGCAAAAAGTAAAACTACTCACCCAGTAAATTATTGTTATTTTCGTCATTGGGTTAAAATTATACACCATATAAGATAAGAATAAAAAGAAAAAAGAAAAAAAATCTTGATATCATAATCAATTTCTCCGAAAGAACATGATTTTAAAGAAAAAAACGTTCCTTTTATGCAAAATCCCCAAATACGTGAAAATGTTTTTTGCTGTGTTCATAGTCGCAAGAATTATCCCGCTGCACGTTCATCACTCTCAACTTTCATCAACAAAAATAACAATAATAATAATACATGTTCGCAAGTCATAATTACCATTATTTTGCAAAACGCCGCTTTTTGTGATTTTTTTCAATTAAATTATCTCAAGTAAATTATTTAACAAAGAAATGCACAATGTACGGAAAACCTATTAAATTAAGAAATCAATGTGATTTTTTCTTTTAAATTGCGAATTATATTATACAATTATGCTTATATGTAGAAGATAACAGCTTACCTTGTCAAATTTGACATAATCAATTGCTTTGAATGAACCGAATTATGAAGAAACAAAAACGGTTGGGTCATGCAAACCCATTAATGTATTAGTGAGAAAAGTGATTGGTGTTTCTTGTATCATCGTCGCAGTAATTATCTCGCTTCCCGTACCTTCGTCTTTGATACGGCTTTTATAACGTGGTTTTTATATGATCTGCGATAGTCTGCGTTTCCTTGTGGGTATGATCTTATTTGTAGAATTTTTAAAAAATATTTTACCACAAAATAAGTTCCTAAACCTAAAGCAGAGGTAAACTGCAAACCCAAATATAATCATAGTGTACATTTATGAAATTAGTTTGTGAAAACAAGAAGTTAGTTTGTGAAAACATTTGTGAAAACAAGAGTACATTAAGGTTTTTGTACTGGAGTGTGTCCGACTACTACCAAAGGGGGCTCGTCACTGCCGCTGCTATCGCGCACACAGCGGGCCATGCATACCTCCCCCTGTATTGCGCCGCATCTATAATGCGAAGAGATAACACAGCGGACACTAACGCGCTAGGAATTAAAAATCCACCTTTTTCGGACGGATTTCTTGTAATGACTAAATAATTCCTAGCGTGTTCATAATAATAATAATAATAATAATAATACGAAGGCGAATATACAGGCTTATACCTTGTCAATTTTAACACAATAAATTCCTTCGGAATGTTAACGATATAGAGGTTTGGTTATGCAAACCCAATAATGAATGAGAATTATTGCATTTATATATTTAAGTATATTTATATATTTAAGTATATTTATATATTTAAGTATATTTATTTATTTATTTTCCTTTGAAACGTTGGTATTGCTTCGCTATTCGTATTATTTCGCTATCCAACATGCCTTTGCCAACATTCTTCCTAAAACATCACCTATTGCGACTTTTTTGGTTACGTTTTATTTTATTTGTAGAATTGTAAAATGTTTTACACCGAAATAAGTTAATTTGTGAAATTAAGCAAAATTATTGCGTTCAAGTATATGCCGAATATTAATAATTATTAGAAGATAAAAACTTACCTTGTAAATTTTAACACAAACAATTCCTCCGAGCGAACATGTGAGAATGTGTTTTACGCTTCTAATATCGTGGCTATAATTGTCTCGCCCCACGTGCGTTCGTCTTTTTATATAAGCTTCCATAACATGTTTTAATTTTCGGAAACGGCTTCTTTTTTTATGCCGCAACTGTGTCAACGAGGGCGCGCGACACACCGGATGTGATGTCACGCTTGTCCGAGTGTTTTTATTTTATTTAAAGTGCATCACGTCGAGTTCAAAGATAGGCCTATCGTCGACAATATTGCGGAGTGGTGCTTTGGTGAACTAATTCTCTACCTTGCCTGCACGTAACGATACGGTTACGAGAGGTTAAAGTTTCTGCATCGCCGCGTTAAAGGGGCAACTGTATACATTAGATGGCGCGACATGCAGGGAAGTCGGTTCGCTTGCCGATGCTTTGTAAAATGTCAAAGACTTCAGCGGGAGGTTTTAATTCAAAATAACTTTATTTTTATTTGTAAGGGCAGCGGCGGGTATAAATAAATATATTGTGTGGTACATTATGGTGTATCAGATAATATGATATGTTCAACCATGTGTCTTTTGATAACCTAATGCGTACATCGTTTTGGAGAAATTCCAGATTTTTTCCCTATTTTTTTTTGGCTGCACAATAGACAGGTTTATGATTTCAAACGCGCATGCTCAAAGTGTAATTTTTGTGGAGACAATCGGGGCAATCGCCTATACCTTTATCATTACTACAACAACTGATATGAATCGTACCATACTCAATAAAAAATATATATGTTTTGTGATAATAACAAGGAATCAATCCTCTAAACAGTCATAAAATATAAATTCATCAGTGTAGTCTGCATTTATTTTTTATGACGTTTTGTATGCCGAAAATTTGCACTTACACTGTTAGTACTATACGTGCATGTGTGAACGTTTATTCTCACCTGACCTTTGACCGCATACTATGATCATCTCATTACTCCTACTGTTGAATCATGCATGATACGGCTTATTTAGATCAATTATGAGGCAACTCAACATTATTGCATGTTAATAATAAATAATAATGTGGACTTGCCTGAGCGCCCAATGCAGGAAGCCTCTAAGCGCTTTACAAACCTAGGACTATAGGAAAACAAAAAAAGACACAAGAGACAACAGACAAGAGGGGGAACAGACTCCCACAACAAAACAGAGACAAAAACATGCAACAAGAACAAAAAGAAAGGCAGCCAGTTTGAAAATGCTGAGTGAAGAGATATGTTTTAAGACAAGACATAAAGGTGGCCACAGACGGTGGCCAGGCGGATAGAGTTGGGAAGGCTATTCCATAAATGAGGAGCAGCAGAAGCAAATGAACGATCACCGTAAAACTTAGTAGAAGAGCGTACCATAATCTTAAGCCGTCGCTCAGATGCAGACCTTAGAGCTCTAGAAGGAACATGCAACTGAACAAGCTCTGAGATGAAATCAGGGGCCACGTAGTTAATAACCTTATATGTGAGTAAAATAATTTAAAACCAATTCTCTGCTTTATTGTGAGTCAGTGAAGTTGGTAGGGCAATGGTGTAATGTGCATATGCCGTGAAACACGGAGAATAAGTCGTGCAGCAGTGTTTTGCACTTACTAAACCTTGATAATCAGGCTGTCCGGAAGACCAAACGCCAAGAATTACAAGCGTATAGCCGAGACGTTACAAAAGCATGGATTAGGTGGTAGTTTCCTGATTGCGGTATTGACGGATGTTCCCTATCATTCTAATTGCGTGCAGAGCAGCTTTACAAAGGTTGTGTACATGACGAGACATTCTCAAAGAAGAATCCATAATCATTTCCAAAATGCGAACTTGAGATTACAGGTTCGGTAGTGGAATTGCCAACTTAAATAGTAGGCAGCCAAGAAGAATTACAAAAGTGTGACGAGAAATAAATGAACTCGGTCTTCTTTTTATTTAGCACAAGCATATTGGAATGACACCAAGATCTAATGTCGGCGATACATGCTTCCATCCTATTCAACGCAATTACACTATCTAGAGGGTTGAAAGTCAGGCTGAGTATCATTAGCATAGACGACACACTGGATACCATGGGCTGCAATGATGTCTTGTAATGGAGCACTGTACAATATGAATGCAATAGGCCCAATAACAGATCCCTGAGGGACACCACATGTCAAGGATGGTAGGGTGGGATATAGTATTAACTATGATAACCGACTGAATTCGACCATACAAGTAGGTAGTATAAATATCATATCTTTCAACGAGACGATCAATCAGCTGTGTTTGATTACTGACCAAGAAATCAAGGTCGATAGCAGGAGACATGAGCGAAAGTGAGGTCTTTATGTGAGAACAAAAATCATCAATGTTGATATTATGTAATTCACGAGTCGTCAGTTGCTTGGTGTCAGGACGGCAGATGTTAACAAGACACTTAATTGCAAAGTGGTCGGATGGTACACCATGCTGCATAGAAGGACAACCCGAACGGGCGATTTGATTTGTTTACATATTCACCATTATCCAGAAATGGCAAGATAGTATCAGCTGCATTAAACCCACGGTATGTTATTTGGCCATGGTTTGTCTTCACATTCCGGTGTGACGTAACCCCATGAGCCACCAGGTGCTCGAGAAATTCGAATAGTGTCGAGCTCCGCGTGGTACTGGGCTTTTCAACTTGTCTCATATTGGGAAATGTTCCCGAAAAGGCGGATTTTTGTGTACGTTTTTCAGCGTTATCCAAAAATATCAAGATAGTTCGAATGATGAACATATCCAAAGGTTATTCAACATGCAATTTTTCATTCAATAAATGAAAAATTTATATTTAATAAATTTAATAAATCTCAATTTCTCACACAGAATGATTTTCATCATGGGCGGAAATACCCGATGCAATCATCCGCCCAGATTCTAACGCTTTGTCGTTTCTCGGAAACAAAATAATAAAAACCAATATTATTCAAAATTATCCCTCCAATTGTGAGAAGACATTTCCGTTACTGATTTTACCATATCTAAACGTCAGTTATGATATTGTTAACGTTCAACGGTAAGTAAATTATACTAAATTACGAAAGCTAATTAGGAAAATGCATTCAATCGATTATAACAGGTATCATTCACTGCTTGGCGTATTCCCATGCGTCAAACGGATGTCACTTAAGTTGATTAGATGAACAATTCCCATTCATCCTAAAAACGGAAGAATACACGGAGTATAAGAAAATATGCAAACTGGAGAAATGGGTCATTTATGCATTTGTATAATAGTGAAACCATTGCGTTATTGAGTAATGCCTGACCTCGGTGTGATTTCATGAACCATTTCACGAGACAATCAACCGGAACTATAACACATAAAAAATATATATAAAATAGTAATAAAATAGGGCAGCCACAACACAGATCAACAACGCGAGGAAAAAAGTATGAGTTTATCTGTGCTTTGCAATGCCATCTTAGTGAGATTGAGCATCGGTTGACCTGTGAAGATGTGGCGTCGCCAGACATTTAAAAGTAGGGGGAATAAGGGGCACGGCAACGTTCAGCTTGGGGTTTTAGCAAATATAAGTATTTTTTTTAATAAATAATTAAATGTTGGGAGGGCACGTAAGTACACAACACACCACCCCCGCCACCCACTCCCTCACGTGGCGACGCCACTGTATGCCTACTCATCGACATTTCCATCATAGTTTGAATAATAAGAATACCAGTTGGCACTCTGACTCATTGCCCTAAGTATATATAAATACATTGTTATCACTACATACATTATATTGTTACATTAATTCTTGTGAACAATCTTAATGTTCAGTAGAGTGTCTCATATGTGTACGGGAACATTTCAATTGGGGGCAAAACATTCCCTGCCTTTGAATTAAAGGAGTTAACATTTTGAGAACAATTACCATATAGTGCTATTAATATA
>JAODFY010040651.1:0-12618 GCA_027580055.1 Paracaudina chilensis | reverse complement strand
TATTGCAGTTTTAATATTTTGGGTTTTTGGACCATAACTGACCTTAGGTGACCTTTGTGGGCACCAAAAACAATAGGACAACATTTACCACCATGGCGGAGATGGGCCTAATATGGCTTCCATGCACCTTTCCAATATAGAGTTAGAGCGCTCCCAGCGGCACACACGCCCCCAATAATTATTTTGGGAGGGGATCTGAGAACAAAAAGACGGACCTACATATAGCTGCATTGTAACAGTTCCACATTTTTGGGAGGTAATGTCCCTCTCCTTGAGGCTTTCTTTGAGATTTTTCATTCTTGGGAGAGGATCCCTCCATCCCTCCCCTTAATGCAAACACTGCTTCTGGATAACCCTAGATCGATGAGGTTAAAACGATGGACGAAAAATATCACCGTATTGGATGACAGTTTGGTGTGGGGGGGAGGGATATCAAGGACCATAGGAGGTTATGATTTTGAGCCAAACTGTACCATCAGTAAGTATAGAGAATGTTATCGATATCAGCATGGCATCAAAGTTCTGGTAACATTTTTAGTTAATTTCATCATTAGACAATAAAAAAAGTTACCGAAAAATTCCTTAAAATTGTCTTGCGTGCAACGATTTTGTGTCATGAATTTGTTGTATATCTAGATGTGGTTGTAGATGTATAGTCAGCGGGTAAATTTGTTTTTTAGCAGCTTTGCTGAATATAGTCCCTTCAAGCTTACATTTATGGGTTTCGCTCAGCGAATTTATGCATATACCCGAAACTTTACTGAGACAAGGCACTCGTCTGTCGATTGTCTTTCTCCACCCAGGGTACCTGTGAGGTAAAACTCATGTAGCCCTTGTAGCGCTGCCTCGACCCCGTTTGCGGGTCTGATAAGTTATACCAATGATCAGGGGTAATTGAAGTAAAAGCGTATTTGATACGTTTATATGTAAATGTGCGCTATGTAAATGTGCGCTATATAAATGTAAACGTTATTAGTATTAACTTCCACTAAATAATACACAAGCATACTGGAAGCAGCTAATGAAATGCACAATACATTAACATGATTCCAGTTAGCAATTTTGAGCCTGAGGAATTGTTTACTAGATTATCTGGGGATTTTTAGTAAAACTCCCATAATACCTTGAAATTCATAGCCTTTGTTAAGGTTATTCCATGATGTAATCCTCCCCCCCTGTGACCATCATAGCCTTTGTTAAGGTTATTCCATGATGTAATCATTCCCCCACCCCCGACATGCCCAGAAAAAAAAACAAGTTATGACTTTACCGGCACCAGAATTGGCAGGTGAGGATGGAAGACCTGAGGGTTGTGATTCAGCAAAAGGCAATTCAGAAATGTCAGGGTGTCGATCTTCATGTTAGAGCTGCTATTCTTCTCTCTGTCGAAAAAAAAATACAAGAAAGAATTTCATTGGAGAAAGATTATATATATATAAATAAATAGGCGATTGGATAGAGCATCACCTGCCCACCCCCTGATAGATGGATCAGTTCTTACCCGGGAGGCGAGTTTTTTTTTCCCAGTCCGCTAGCCCCAATGTGGGATAATGAACGAATCAGAACAGTTCAAACGTATGACGTCATTCGAATAGCAGCGTCAGACGCCTATAAATAGATTGGGGAATTCCGTTGTAGGGAGTTGTTGTATATGGAACGCTGAAACGGACATTATTCAGTAAGTCTAGATGGCTGACTTCTACAATGCTCGATGTCGACAATCGAATGTACTGTGTATAATGTCCGTGGTACTTAGCCTTGTGTGCGGAGTAGAGTGGTTGCAACAATGAAATACCATACTCTGTCAGATGAATACCCATGGAAATCGATTCGATATCCGTATTCCCAATATAATGGATAATGAATCAAATTTTCAGGGATGGTAATCGATAGACTCATAGACTGTTCTCAGTTGCTAATAACCACAGTCGAGTTAGGTTAACAGGGAAGATTGTTGTGGTCTTGTTGAGCAGTGGTAATAATAATAACACATTTATATAGCTTAACAATCGGGAAGGGGGACCCAAAGGCCGCAGATGCGTTACCACGGGGAAAGGGATGGGACGCGTGGCAAGAGGGGGGTGGGGGGGGGATTACTCCACATGACCAAAGGTTGGAGGCATTCAGTGGTCTTTAGCATGCATTTAGAATGCATTTTTTCGCCACGGTGGAGGATGATAGCTATTTGACTCAATGCGTGTAGGCCTACTATCATTTCTGGCTCATTATCGAAGGGCTGGCTTCCCCTTTCATGGTCCCTTCTACGCCACCGACAACTTCGAAGGCGTCGGAACAGCAATTGTCCTACCACATCTCAGCAACTATTTTAGTTGGAATACAAGGGCACAACCACTTGTTGACAGCTGGAGGGGGGGGGGAGGATTGAGGGCGACAACGATCGAGGGACTTATTCACTCACACACCGTATTTGGTTTTCCTCAGTAGCCAGTAGCCCACTTTGCTGCTGCGACCACGATTTCTAGGCGGAATACTGAAACCTTCAGTAACTCTCACCAATGCGCTTTAGTGGTCACGCCAGCAGTGGCAGGGGGACGACTCCACGTTGGGGAAGCAATGAACACCCCTGAAGAGCTTTCCCCCATTACATCAAAATTTACGCACCATGTTGATCCACACTGGCCAGTCATTCAAAGCATGGATTCTACTGATACTTTAGATGAACTCTGACCTGACCCTCAGGCGAAATGTTATCATACATTCCAAAACAGCGAACATACACAAACATAACATAACAGGGCATGTTTGAGTAGCCTACAATATTTGAATGAATAGAATGAAACCGTTTCGTAAGTGATAAACTTCTATTGTATTCATTAATTATAATAGAGTCAAAATTCACATTGTTACATGCCAACAAAATCCCGATCAACAATTGGAATATTTGCTGCACATCATAGGAATAGCCTACTGGTACACAAAGAAGCAGTGTAGGTTTTTGAAATTATGTTTATATATAATTCATGTCATTTCGAGTATTCCTCAGATTTAGCACAAAATATAGTTTTAGTGTGCATACTACATCTAAGTGAATGCATGTACAACCATTGAATGCCTTATTGATATTGTTCCTACCAGGCCATATCCCATGCCCATATCGTACAGTAGAAAGAGGTATTGTGCCAATGACTCGGGTCACATTGTGGGTGGTCTCACAGTCTGTGTGTAGTGAGTCCAGCCGATCATGTCTCCGGGTGGAGGCACAGTCCAGCCGATCATGAGGCACAGTCCAGGTGACCATGTTGCCGGGTGGATGCACACTCCAGGTGACTATGTTGCCCGGTGGAGGCACAGTCCAGGTGACCGTGTCTCCAGGTGGAGGCACAGTCCAGGTGATATGTTTCCAGGTGGAGGCACAGTCCAGGTGACCATGTCTACAGGTGGAGGCACAGTCCAGGTGACCATGTTTCCAGGTGGAGGCACAGTCCAGTCGACTAAATGACCATGTCTCCGGGTGGAGGCACAGTTCAACCGACCATGTTTCCAGGTGGAGGCACAGTCCAGGTGACCATGTCTACAGGTGGAGTCACAGTCCAAGTGACCATGTCTCCAGGTGGAGGCACAGCCCAGCCAACCATGTTTCCAGGTGGAGGCACAGTCCAGGTGACCATGTCTCCAGGTGGAGTCACAGTCCAGGTGACCATGTCTTCAGGTGGAGGCACAGTCCAGATGACCATGTTCTTGAAAAGTCACCTATAATGTACTCGAGCTTGCAGAATTCCTCACGGACTCGAACTCGCCAGGACACTACCCATTTCCTTGTGGGGAATTACTTGCCTATGAAGACTGAATGGCTATGTCGGCTCTGTTTTACAATTCAATGCAAAGTCTAGACATCGAATGGGAATTATCAAGGGTAAAAATGGCGAAGAAAATGGTCCACTTACAACTCTGTAATAATCAGAACTTGCTATTACTTACAATTTAAATAATGTTGATATACAATTTATGTCATTTCAAGTATTTCCTCAGATTTGGCATGAAATATAGTTCAAAGTTTGTGTAAACACTATTCTATGGCTGTTGACTACTTAGGGGATGAATACGAGGGTGCAGAGGTCTCCCATTGCATTTTAGACGGATGATGACCTCATCATAGACTTTAAGTTTAAAATAACCGAAGTGCAGCTGAAGTTACTTGATGGTAAAAATGTCAGAGAACATACATGGTCTATTTACAACTGGAATAATCAGAACTTACTATTACTTATTATTTATATACAACTATGGAATAAACATAACTCACTATTAATTACTATTTATATACAACTCTTGAATAATCAAAACTTTTCTCAATCGACTAGGTGATGGACTGATGGTTATTCGTAAATGGGGGCATGGGGCACAGCCGTGAATATATGTACAGGAACATGAATACTCAGAATAAAGTCCAATACACATTCGCATATGCATACACATTCTTGTCTCATGGTGATATAATTGTAGTTGATCATAACTGTGTCAATTTTGAATGTGAATAATCAGCATATAGTTTCTCACTTAATTTGTCGAACACTAAATTGTTGACTCTGGACACTCTACGTATGACTCGCTGAACTATGTCTCTTCCCCAAGCTACGATTCTCAGAAACGCAAGCAGCTAATGCGTGTGGTGCATGATGTCTACTCTTGGGAAGAGCCGTAGAAAGAATTTCATTCCCCTTCCTCTTTCTAGAGTATCCATGTTCCTGTACATATGAAGACTTGCTAGGACGGCCCCCACCATGCGATGTCCTGCCTTGTAAAGGCATTCGTCTTCTTGATAGTGCCGTTGGCTGCACGCCTATGTTCTTCAAGCTTGCAAGGTTACTCGTCTTGCGCTTTGAATTGGCTTCCACACCAGAAAATTTCCCAAAACAATTCAATGCAGAGATGAGTGCAGCATCTGTGTGGAGTTTCTTCCCAGACTTTATGAATGTTGCGAAGGCAGGAGCATAGCATTCCGGGTTCTCATCTAACTTATCCATCAGCAAGTCGAAATATTCCTTCAGGTCATTCTTGACACTTGTTTGTAGGGGCTGGGGTCCATCTTGGGGGTCAGCTGACTGATGCTGTGCAGTCCTTGCAAGAAAGGCATTCTGTAGTACTCTTTGCTGATCCAAGCTGTCCAGGGTATCAGGTGTAGAGCTCCCAGGAACATCTCCACAATCAATGGTACTGTCCATCACTCCAGATGTACTGCTGGTGGTAGTGGTAGCCTGTTGGTGCAAGGGTTGGAACCACTCAGTTTCGACCCTATGTCCAGTCGCAATGTAGCACAGAGCATTCCTCTCATCTGGATCATTGACTGGAATGTAGTTAAGTGATGAGACATGGAACTTCTTGAGGATGGCAGCTTGGTGTTTACATGGTGCTCCATTCAGACCGACGTGACATGTACATAGACCGAGCTCTGTGTTCACAGTATATGTAACATCATCCTCACTCAAACTGGGTACACTGTACAACGTTGCAGAAATGGACACAATACCTTCTCCATCGGTAGAGCTCACAGGTGGCAGGAACCTACTGTAGCGGCAGTGGTCCAAGCGATTGTTGGCAATGTCTAACAAACGGCGCTCATAGAAGTCCATCATACGTGTTGAAACAAAATCGAGGAGCTGGACAACATTGAATGCCTTGTTCCTGTGCAGTACACGGTCTTTCAATACACGCATTGCAGCTTCACAATAATTGTTCGTGTTATTTCCTCTCACGGGAATTTCTTTCCTGTAGCATAGGGCCCATTGTGCCTTGCGACTATACAATTTCTTTATATAATCTTGGAAGCCGGTATACTTGCTGACAGTGCTATCCATAAGCATTGTTGAGAACAGCCCTTCAAGTGTGTCAACATCATCAGCGTACATCATATCTTTGACACAGGTAAATAGTACTGGTCGGTCATCCTTACTGATACCATGCTTGGCCTCCCACAACCACCTCCAGGTTGCTTGCAACACATGGAATATGCAGAGCAGCAATTCCGAGTCTGGGAAGATTGCTTGAAGAGCTGTGCGCTCAGCATCACTGTCATCTGTCATGATGAGCCTAGGTCCAGTCTTCCCTCTCCCATCAAAAGCATCATCAGGGATCAAACTTAGGTATAAGGACATGGCTGCTTGGATAGTGCTACTGCTCTCATTCGTGACAATCAAACATCCTACAGGGAGGCCTCCACCACATGAGTGTGTCATCAGGAGGAAGATTCGACAACTCTGCCGATCCACATTACCTGTTGAATCTACAAACATTAATTCCCCCGACTGCTTCACTGAGCTCAGGACACGCTTCATCAATGGTGTGCAAATACCTACTACTAGCTGGTTATCTGGTGTACATTCCATCTTTACACTACCAGCATCTGCCTCGTTCAGTTTATCAACAAGCTCCTGTAGGTTCTGGAGGATGCCAGCTCGGGAGTCCCCATAAGCTTTGTTGAAGCAGCTGTAGTAGAGTCTGTAAGATATGGAAGAAATACAGAACATCATGAATAAAATAGTACATAGACTATGTATTATCATCTTCCACTGCAATTCTATTAAGATGTTATTAGTATAGAACCATGCGTCAAAACATGTTCTAGATAAGGAGAGTTGGATACTTCATTCTGTTAGAGAGGTAGCTCAACTGTTCCAACAAAACTTAGAAATAGCCCCTGGATGACCTTTCAACTCAAGTTCCTAAAATTAGGGAACCCCACTGGTCGATGATCATACTGATAAACTTTCACGCTCAACCCTTGGGAGACCCCCAAAATGACCTTGACCACTACGACCTGAACACCCCTTATGTACAGTGGTCATTTGGTCAACATTCACAATCATCCCATTCAACCCCTGGGAGAAGAAGCAGTTTGATCGTGTCATGGTGAAAATGGCAATTACGGGTGAAACTCCTGAAATGACCTTTGACCCCAAACATCCTGAAAACACCCCGGGTGCCCCTTCACTTCATAATCAATATGAGTTTGAATTAATTGTGAGCAAATGAACACAAAGATAGATAGACATGTATGCAGGATCACAACAGCATACCCAGTAGCACATGCTGGGGTGAGCTGGAAATGAATGGGGATGGGGCATTTCTCTCTGTCATCATGGTCAGTACTCAGAGTGTACTCGACCGCTTTCATCGCTGAAAACAAAATGGCGTCGAAATTGGTCAAACTTGAAAATTATTTCGCATCCAAAAATTGTTTTGAAGAACTGTGGGTGCTCTCTAGCATAATCCGTGATGCTAGAACATTATTTGGTGGTCTAACCCTGTGAAGGGTTGGGAATATCTATTTTCCGCCCAATATGGTGATCACATGATTCACGGATACAACCAGGTACACGCTGGACCTAGTGTATGTTGCAGCATACATCCCGAATATCCAAATGTCCCTAATAAGAGGTCTACGGAGTCGCGATGTGACCAGGCCGTACCTTCAGGAATCTCTTCAGACTTCGGACAGTGACAATTTTTCATTTTGCTCAGTTTCTTTTGGCTCACGGATGGGTTTTGATTACCATCTCCCTGTTTCAATTTATACTCACATATATAGCAAAACTAGACACGATGCCATCCAAAAGGCTCAGAATCGCTATTGTTCTGAACATGTGAGTGGTAATAGCACCATAGTTAGGTAACGTCAAAGAGACACTCGATATTGCTCAGTCATGGAACACCTGGTCGCATTCATGGACGTCGGCTAATTGCCAGAATCTCAGTGACACACTACCGTTCCATGTACTGGGGGGAGTGTGCAATATTATGCCTGCAGATCCCCCAGTCCCCTTTATATTGAACATACAGAAGCATGTGATGCTAGAAAGTCACAGAATGTTGTACTAGTCCTGGCCCTGTTGCGAGCGCCCCATGCCCCATTCGATTATATCAACCAGAAAGCCAAAAGGCTTAGTGATTCCTTGACTGCAATGACCTCTGATAGCTTCAACGATGGAGATCATGTGCTGTTCATGGGGAACCCATATACCACAACACAATGGGGTTCTTGTGATTGGCTGCTCATGATGACAATTCTGGAATCTGGACTGATGCTATGACCAAGATTTTCATACTTTAACCTCTGTTGACCTTGGAGGACTTGAGGAACACACGTTCCATGTATGAGCTTCACATACACACACACACACATACACACACACATTTTCGCATTTTGGGAAAACAGACAGCGCATTTTGCCATCCAAAATCGCGCAAAACCCCGGTGCCTATTGTATGCCATCTGCAGTGACCCCCACTTCCACATCGAGGTCACATCATTAGAGGCACCCAAGAAAAGACAACAGCAGACATTGTCGTACTCGCCGGGCCAATCGTCTTGCCCATCATGAAAAAAAATCCAAAGTAGAGTATATGGTGTGATATGAATACCTGTAAAGGCTCTGGATATCTGGAACCTTGCTTCGGTCAGCAGCAGCATAGATGTACTCCTCATCCAGTTCCAGTTGTAGGTCATACTTGTGCATTCCTAGTGAGGATTCCGGGCTGTGGCCTTTACTGAATAGCTGAGTAAACTTGTCCTTCAACTCATCTGGAACATCCCGGTGTTTGAGTGCATCGGCAGCATTGATGGGGTGGTTGTGCAAATAACGCAGATTCACTATAGTTGGGTAATCTGGCATGTGTTCATCTGCACTTCTGTAGAAGAAAATGAAATGAATGAAATGAAATGGTCATTCATTTTGGTCTTGCCTGAGATTTGTTCAAGAAGAGTTACTTTGTTGTGTGTGCGTCAGCGTTTATCCCTGTGGGAAAAAAAACTCGCTGTGTGCGTCAGCGTTTATCCCTGTAGCAGTTCGTCACGTCCAGTCATAACTTCTAAACGATGTATTTGCCCGCAGCTTTCGAGAGTTACGATTGCACTTGTTATTAATTGAACAAGAATGCAATAGGAACCATGCACTATACATATATGGCCGATCTTTATAACAAGTTCCCACACTATTTCGTTCACTAAGTTTATCATGTTTGGGGGTGTAACACACACACATGACGCCACACGCCCATACTATGGCATATATTCCTTTTACTTATATGGTAACTTGGCAAGGAATCCAAAACTTAAGAAATCACAGGGGAGTAGAAACTGGGGAGTAGCTTCTTGTCCAAACAAAATTGTGGTGTGACAACACACAAAGGTTTGGCTCTTCAATATTGAGACTAGGTAACTGTTGATCACTAGATGGGCAGGTCTGTATGTTGAGGCTATGGGCTACCATATCATACATTCCTAAATTCTACTGTGATCCCTCAGAAGGCTACAGATGCTGTATGCGATTTCGTCCAGTGGGTGGAAGGTTGCACACCCCTGATCTAGGCTTAGCTATATAATAGACCTATCATCCAAGATGATTGAGATTGATCGGACCTTCCTTTTCCACTTATCATGTCCACAATGATGGGTTACCCATACACACAGACTCATACATAAACACAAACTGACCATTGTGAGATCAGCATCTTGGTAATTTTATTTATATATTGGAGTACAGCCTCCCCCTGGTCACAAGGACATGAGCCACAAATACAGAGGGGCTAACTATACGTCCTCAGCATGAATCACATATCTATCTGTGCATGTCCCCCTGCCTGTATCGTCACTTTATGCTCCAGTGAACACCAACAGAGGTTCTCCATCAACTCTGGTAGCAGCGCAGGCACAAGCTCAGTGTGAGCGAATACAGACATGTCCCGAGCCTGGGAGCTTGAATTCAGCATTGTAAGGGTTAATCAGTAATCACTGACCTTGAAAACTTCACACACTTCTTCACTATCACTGTCATCACTGCAGGGCACTTGGAATTCTTAGATCCGCGTCTACTGTCGGCAGTCACTGATCTTGAATATGTATTATGTTGACATCGATATACTCTCTGAAAATAGATGCAGACATATATTCAAATTAATTTTTATTAACTTGTCCCCCGAAGACCCACTGATGACCTCAAAGTTACCTCCAATATTTTCACCACCTCCTGTTCACTACCCATGTATCAGATCTTGTTTGGATACAACACTGATCAGTATTCATTCGGTTGTCGATTCGTCGATGACATCTGAAGACCTGGGAATGACTTTCAACAGTTCTTCCACCCAATGTTCACTCCACCAAGTTTCATGTAAATATAGCAATGTTGAGAAATTCAGCATAATTATGCAAATTAGCATACTTTCCTATTTTCCTGTTCGAAATCCTATCAGTAGGACCACTCGGAACTGCACCAATATACTCTACAACTAATAAAAATACTATATACTGCCGAGGACACTCTCATAAACTGTGATGAAACTGAATATGGGCTCAATGAAATAATCCCCCACTGTATCAGGTCATGGGGATTACAAAGTTTCCACTATTAAGAGTTAAGACTCTGTTGACTTCAGATCACCTTTGATTTGACCAATAACAATAGAGATTATCTTTTCATAATGGGCAAAGGATGAAATATCCCATTTACATTATGAGCATACTTGAACCTACCTTGAAGACATTCTTGATCATCCCAGACTCGGGGTATGTTCTCTGCACACGGAGTGTATTCAAAGACTTGGATTCATAGTTGGTGATCCAGTCTAGCACAGCTCCCTTCGTGGAATATGGTAGGCGAATCATTGCTGTGAACTGGTCTGCTGCATTCTCCAAGGATGGTAGTTCCTCAAAACTTGTGACTATATATTGACATTCTGGTAAAACTCTCTGAAATAAAAGTGAAAAACAACAATCAAATCAGACCAACATTTCCAAGAAATGGGGTAAGGATGGAAATCCTAGCGGAACGCTGACTCTCGCAGCAACCCTGTGGGGAAATAGGAGGTGTGCCATGGGAGCGGGACTTCTACGCCCCCCTTTTCAGAGATGAACAATGAAAATTTTCTGTAGGCATATACATGTTGCAGTGTTGTTTTCGTAGGGGTTGGGTGAGGTCCGATCGCCCCTCTCACTCCCCTTGACTCCCACCCCCTCCTCCTTTTTCCTGCACCCCCACCCCCACATTTCCTGGAGACTGGCCACTACACAGTAAGTTCGGTAACCGAGACAGTCTACGGCAGAAAGTAGGGTACTCATGGGCACTGGAATTCATGGGAAAAAGTCTTCCCTGGGTGAAATTCTGCTGTGGTTATGAATCGATCAATTTCTTCATTCTATGGAATATATACCTCGTGAAGTGTCTAAGTGTTAGTGTATCCCTTAAATTTCATCAGGGGATCCGCAGTGTCTCGGACTATAGGCAACGGGCCACCATTATTGACAACGACATGGGAATCGGATTAGCTCAGTCAGCAGAGCATTGGACTAGTGATAAAAAAGTTGCTGCCTTGAATCCCAGCCGGCTGGCTTTCCAGTGTCTTGTCCCACCCAGACATTTCTGGGAACCTTGTGAGATGACTTGTAAATAGTAGCGTGAGCGATATGTGGCAGCCCTATTGGGATGTCCCCCGGGGACACGATGATGTGATACACAGTGTCTGTGCGTCAGGGAAGAACCAAATTGCGCACTATGACATGGGGTGGGGGATTAGCAATTATATAGCCTATAAAGTCACCAATGATCGGGGGTAATATCAGTCATTAAAGCGATTTAACTCAAAGCATGTCATCGATGTGGAAAAGCACAACATAAATTTGCGTTCACGAAGCCTCTATTTATCTTTCAAATACGTTGTCGATAATTTTTCTCACTCGTTGTTCCGCTGTTGTTCTCACTACTCCTGTTGCCGAGCTGGTGTGAAATCTGTGCTCGGGTGTAGTTCGCTTTTGTACTCCCGCTTGTTCGAGACGTACGTTCCCATTGTTCTCAGTGTTCGTGAACAACAGTGGGTGTAGAGAGTCGAATACAGCCTTCGTGTCTAACTTCTAAGTTACTCCAGGGCCTAGCCTACATTATATCAGCCTACATGATACTTGATATTGATGTGCTAGGGTCTAGGCCTACTGAGTGTAGGCTTAAAGTTAAACGTCGTTAGGCTAGGCCCTAATCCCTATGCATGATGTAGACTGGACCTAGCCTAGGCTAGGCCCCTATGCAAGAAGTTTGTGTTGACATCCTGAATCAATGCTACTTTACTCATGAGTTAGCCTAATAATATTGAGTGGCTTGTACTTACAAGAAGCGCAGGATGGTCAGACTCGAAGCCTTTCTCTGGGGGAGACGCCATCACGTACCCTACCGTACGACTCGACTTTAGTGAGTTTAGTCCCTAACTCGACTATTGTCTCAACATTGCAACAATACATCATGTATGATGCATAATGTAGGCCTGCGACTAATACTATAATATGCTACGTTGTTACGTACTACTTCTAGTAGTACTTGTACTACTACTGTACTACGTAAATCGATTCACGCGGTTGTGCCTGCAGTTGACGTCATCAGTTTACACTGCTCTGATTGGTTCGTCAGTCGGCATTGGGGCTAGCGGACTGGGAAAAAAAAACTCGCGCCCCGGAACTACATGGAATGTGTCGAGCGATGTAGCCAGCGAGGTAGCCGTCGGGAAGCAGTGTCCCTGTCGGGGAGCGAATAAAAAAACGACGGGGAGCCCGAGCACCCTCTGATGACTGCGCCAGTAGTTTCTGTACACAGTATATGTGTCGAGCGATGTTCAAACA
>JAODFY010040540.1:0-12620 GCA_027580055.1 Paracaudina chilensis | reverse complement strand
AAGTGAGTACTATCAGGAACTATGGGTCCGCCATCGCTGCCGTCCATCATGGCTTTGCAGATGGGACCGACCGACTATTGTGCATGAAATGGGTGACCATTTTATAAATGCAATGTATTTTTTGTTCTCCAAAATGTTCTAGGGGGGAAGAGGCTATGGGGGGGGGGGGTGCAGCTATTTGTGACCAACCGTGACACTGACAAAAAGGTCAACATTTTGTGTGTATGGTCACTTTCAGGGTGAATGGCAAGGCACAGATAATCCGAGACCATTATTTATATTTAGAGACCCAGATTATCTGCGCCTTGTGGTTAATCCTGAAGAGGGCGGATGGTGTTACTTTCCCTCGATTTCATTTCCATAAAAACTAAAATAGCATAAAATGAATTTCAGCTGTTTTGTATTGGTAGGGGTGGGGTGAGGTGAGGGGTTTTGTATACATATAGGACAATGTACCAGTATTTTCTATAAATACAGTGGGAAAAGGCCACTTTTTTTTTTGTGTGGGCCAATTTTTTTTTGCATGTTATTTCACCTTCAGGATTAACCACAAGGCACATTTTGGAGAACAAAAAATACATTGCATTTATAAAATGGTCACCCATTTCATGCACACTGTAAGCATGTTAGAGCCCCACAAATTTGTGATATTGATAAAATGAATTATATACATGCTGATGCACACTCCCACTGAAATGTTTCCCCAGGGAGTGGCAACCCCCATCATCGTAGTTATGAATCAAAGCTTGTGATCTTGTCGATATTATATCGTGTTAGATTGGTTTGGGGGAGATCGACCTATGAATACAGTACGGTGATCTTTAGCGACCTTGTCGTATTCACAGTCATAAAAGTTGGAAGATGTATATAAGCGACTTCCTATTATTATTATTTTTAAATAAAGTAAGTGCAAAAAGGTGCAAATCAGATTTGTGATATTTATAAAATGAATTATATACATGCCAACAACGACGTACTAAGGACACTGGCCTGTCATCCCGTTGTTTCTTGTGACACACATAAGAAGCTGCCTAAGCGCCCTAACGAGAAGAGGATTACTGAGGTTCCATCGACCCCCAGTTCCTGGGCAACAGCCAATCAGCATCCTTCATCCCCGGAGAGATCTTCATATCAGCCCTGGGATCAGTCTCCACCATTCGAGAGGACAGTAAGTGTTGCCCCGTCACAGCTCTGAGATGGTACCTCAAACAAAGCGAACCCATCAGGCAAGCAGGAAGGGTGTCATTGTAACACAGACATCCCTTTACCCCGCCTCCAAGAAAACCTTTTTCCGTAAATATTGACCCTCATCAGACCACACACCAGACGCGTATTGAAAATTATGTAACTCGTAACAACACTCGTTACTTACCAGCACGATTATGATTGTTTTATTAGAATTTGGGGTTATAGCTGTATAACCTCGTGCAGCCTATGATGTTTTTTTTACAAAGATAACTCATAAAGGCTACATAATAATTTGCATTGCAATGACATATGCATCTCCATGTCCGCTTGTAATTTCAAGTTAATATTCAGAATGTACACTACATTAAATTTACTAGTAGCAGACATTTATATATTTGTACCTAATCTCATATTAAGAAATAAAATATTTATGAATCTACATTACCGTGTTCACTATCAGTGTCATCGTCAGAGTCTGTTCAATAAAAAGAAAGGCCGAATAATAGACACATATTTCCCCTGATTAATTTGAGTCACAGTGTTTGTAGATGTTTCTACATGTGCTCCTCAATTAAATGTTTCTTTGGTCGGTAAAAAAATAAATTGGCTCAAATCATGTATATACGAAATATTATCTTAACTTATTATATATAAGTTCGTGTGCGTATATATGTATGAGTGTGTGATGTGACAGTACGCTCGTAGACACGGTATATCAACAACGACATGTTGATCATATGTTAAAGGTAGATGCTTCATGATGTGTCATATTGTTCTTGTTGTCCAAGACATGAATGCTAATGTGGGTTGGGCTTAAAGCAAAATTGCCAATATCTTCGCATATGTATAACCGATCAGCTTCATATTTAGTACGGCGATGTTAGATGATGAGGGAGTGGTACATTGGCACATGTCACTGAAAATCACCTCATAAATATTTATGAGTCGCTCAAAATAGCTTGTAAACACGAAATCTTCAGAACATTATATTGAGTAAGAACAATATATTGTTTTAGTGGATGCCAAACGTGATCTGAGGTCATTACAGGTCAAATACAGTGTAAAAAACATAGCGTCACATTACCAGATTCCATCAAGTTAGGTACTGTTAAGAGAACATTCTTTGGAAACTACATTTGCATCGATTTCATCATTCAAGGTAAACTTCAAGTTACTTTTATTTAATCAGTCCATGGTCCCTATAGTTTTAGTGCATGTCAAATGTCATCTGCGGTTCAATAGCTCAAACATAATTCAGATAATTTTCGATCCAGTTGAGGGTCAACAAGTGTTGCACTAAGTAAAACCTATACATATCAAGTTAATTCAGGGAGACTAGAAAATAGGTGGAAATTAAAAATATAATGCACGCGTTGGTTATTTGTTTTTACCTTCTTTACATGCTGTCTGGGCTAACTCATTGATTCTCTGTTTCTTTTCTCCGCTCTTCGTTTGACTTAAAAGGACGTTGATGAAACTGCTATATCCAATTTTGCCTTTTGTACGCAGAACCATAAGAAAATACTGAAGATTTTGTAATTTTGTGTTCTGACTTGTGAAGCCTGTTTTATCCCTGTTGATCATTACACAATCACCAATGAGGTGATCAATAATATGTTTCGGATCAAACAATTTTAAAAGGAAATTAAACATTTCTTGTCGCGAATTCTTGCAACACTGGTTCCTTTGTGATGTTGGATGAATCTGTTTTGAAAGAACAAAAATATATAGTATGATAACCTTCATTTAATAATAATTATAAGAATAATAACGGTGACATTGTATTTTTTTTTCAATTGAACCCTAACCGTTGTTTCTTACTTGATTTCCATCTTTCAACGATATAAGGCATGGGAAATAATCTAACAGACCATCATCTGCCGATGCGCTGGTACCTGTTAAAAGGCAAAGAAAAAAGTCAAATTATATTGAAATAAATGTGTTGCCATTTGAAATGATGTAATATTTTGATTGAGTTTAATTCATGATTTACTTCAGTCGCTTTGTGTGAAACATAGCTCTGAATTAGGAATTGTGATAAATAAAAACAAGAAGTATGAATTCAAACCATGCCATATTCTCTCCGATTTTTCCATAACTTATTTTCAAATTGGGTCAGTAGAAGATCAATTTATCAGCATCGATTAATACGATTAGTTAGGTTGTGTTTGTACTTTTCATTGCTATATATAACCAGTAACATATGAGAACGGCGTATCAAACCTGAAAAGCTGGTAATACTTTTATTTTAGTTTCTTGTGCATAATTTGCATCAACCAGGACCTATTGAGTAAAAACGCGTGTGTGTATGTCATGTTTAAGTAGGTATTGTTCAGAGAGTCTACTTTTGTTTGGACTGTTTTACTGTAACTTTTTATCCCAATCTATAACCATAGTGCAGGCCTCTAGTTATTGATAGTAATCGTGCATGTAATTCTTGTAGGCACCTATATGATTCTGTTATGTCATGCTGATATTCCATCAGCCCCCTACTGCTAAGTTGTTTAGCCTTGAGTGAAGTGCAGTGCATAAAGATGTGTAAATGCACGATTACCTTTTGATATTTAAATAAATCCGATCAAGCTGTTATTGATAAATCTACACCTGTGAGTTCGACTGTTATTTTAATGTAGGAGTTGCGTTGTTTTTATCAACGAAGATTCAGTTGTAATCATTCGGAGGTTTATTGCGTCTCTGCCAATAGGTATGTGCTTGTGTATGTGACGCCTGAGTTTATAAACACGATATTCCTTGATCACTGAAATATTATTGAGTGGGTAGATGCGAGAACAAAAAGCAGCAAGGTGAAATCCCGATTATTTCGAATTTATAAAATATTCTGACCCAATTCCAAATTTATTTTTAATACATTTAATAGAAAAAATAGGTGTTTCCCCTTGGGGGTGGGGGAAGCATACTTCAGCCCCATATTGATTTGCTTTTCAACAATAATTCGTATTTGGTCAATTTATATCTTGACTTCCAAATTCACCAGAAATAGTCCCAATAGCATAAACTATTGAAAATGTTGCCAAAATACCTATAAATGGTTAATCGTTGCTAAAAACAGTTTTTGGGGTGACAATTCAAATGTAGCAAGTGGTAGGTATATTGAACAAATAGGACCTCAACTGAATTTTCCCATTTTGGGTCGAAAGTTGATTTTTCATCTCTTGGTAATATTCAGGTCCTTAAACGTTTCACTATTTCTAAGCTCATTTATTTTCTATCCAAAGTTAGTTTATAGACAATTTATACAAAATCTATATTTTATTTACCCCTTTTCTTTCTATAGAATCCTAGGAGGCTAAGAATGAACTATCCATTATTTAAAATAGAAATTGTGGATTCGTGTTTGTAAGGAAAGGGATCTGCCCTAGACAAATGTTATTAAATTCTGTGAGGACGTTTCCATTTTTCCATCAATTTTATATTAAATAAAAAATATAATATATATTTATACCAACCACTCTCAAATTTAACTGCGGGGAAATTTTTCGCTGACTTCAAGTTAATGACGACGTTTTTGTAAGATCCATATTCCTCCATGGCGTCTAAAAATGCAATGAAAGATGATTCCCCTTTCCTTTCCAGAATAGAAATAAATAAATGAACTCTCTTTTTTCGTTTTTCAAGATCTTTAATTTCCTGTACATCCTGTTTCGATAAAATTCCGTCAGACTCCAATGCATCAATCACAATCATCGGATCGAATTCTTCTTCTAAATCTTTTAAACAATCTTGAGGCAGTAATGCGTTCTCGAAAACTTCCGTTGTTTCGGTACCAATTTTATCTAAATTTAATATGAGATATTTGTTTATAATCGACTAAACCATACTTGTTTTGTAAGCAGTCAGAAGTCAAATTGTCAACAACTATTAATCGATCTACCTAAATTGAAAAATATACGAATGAATCTCATTTTAACATGAACGTTCCCCGTAGTGCGTTGATTAATCCTTTATTAACTATGTAATTTTAAAATAACAAAACCTCTATCAAATGAAGTTATATTTGCACTTTGTCTTCTATGCAGAAGAAAAATTGATGTATGATTGAGTGGCAAATAGGCAAACAATGGAATGACCAATAAATAAAATTACCCGATCACTCTCTCTCTACTTCTACTTTGTGGGGCTAATAAGTTAAAATTGTAATAACCAAATACGGAAATACCTTTTGTAGTTAGCGTTTGTCTCAAGTCGTTGCAAACAGATTCGTCATAAGATGGCACATGGATAGAGTCTATGATATTATTATAATCTTCCTCCGTTACTTCATCCTTCACGAAAGACAATAACTTATCACGCAATGCTCCAGACTGGATATCGTCAACAAGTTTATCTAAAGCTTCTAATGTAAGAACTTTCAAACAGAATATTATGCTTCCTTCTTCGCATGCTTGAAAATTGGTTTTATACACATCTTTAAAGAAAGACCGTAATCGAGGTAGCTTAGACGTCACGACCGACAATACTCCAGTCGACGCATTTCCAGCGTCCAAAGTAACCCGAAGTTCTATAACAGTAAAATAAAGTTAGTTATGGATTTAATACAGGCACATGGGCTACTGTAAACGAGGGATAGGCAAGGAAAAAAGCATTTTGTTTACATTTCTTATTTGAGTAAAAGCAATTGTTTATGCTGAACGTATACTTGTTTATGTTGCACGTGTACCTGGTTATGAAATGAATAGGTATTAACGGTTATGTAGAGCATCGGAAGATATATTGATACAGTGTTACATTTGTTTAGATTCCCACATGTCATTACGTGATTTAAGGAAGTTCAGATATTGACATATTTCATCGATCACTTTACAATGTATAAACTTTGTACACCATTTAGAGAAAATCATAGTGGGATGTGGGATGTCCTCATACTTGAAAATTTTCCAGTCAGTTACACAGATTTGTATAGTACCGGTTCCGATTTTTTATAATCATCCTCCGTGTCTGAAATATGACATGTGGTCATCCCCCACATGTGAGAATTTTCATCTATTGGTAGGTATATAATACATACCCTTTTCTTGTGACACGGGACCATGATATAGAGTGATCCGGGTTTTTCCCAAACATGTCATATCCCCAAAATTTCGATCGATTTAACCAAATGGAGAAGAAGCAACCCATGCTAATCACTGATTCATACGCCTATTGGTTTTTAATTATTTTAAATATGACTAATAACCTGTGTGTGCTTGGATTGGTTTAAGGGTTTGTGTGGGATTTAGGTGATAAAAACATATTTTCCATGGGAGGAATTATTTTCTTTAGAGAAATTAGTAGTTTTTAATACATTCAAGTGCAATAATCTACATTATGATAGGTGCAAAATGTCAGTCACACGACTGCAGATGCAATGACCTTAACGTTATCAGGCATGTATATGGTAAATATCATTGATCAGTGATCACACCGTTCCAGTAATGGGCAAACTGACATACTGCAGTAACGTTAATATATTTTTTAATATTTTCATAATATTTTTTTAAAACTTTATTTCACGAAAGAATATAACTTGACAAATAACATCTCAAATGCACAACATACCGTGGTCCAACATCCACATTCATCTCCCAGTACAACTAACTGCTCAAAGAGCAAATATTATCACAGCCAATATGCCTAGTAAAGTAACGAGAGAATACTAACTTACCTGGAGATTCCAGCAGATCATTGTAATCACAAAGTATATTCTCTAACTTTTTAAAATTGCAGTGTTGAACAGCTGCCATTAGCTTTGAAGTGTCCCTCTCCGTCAATATCCTCTCTCGACGACAATAAGTAATGAAATCACGCTGGGGTGAAAGACTTTTTTCAAGGAAATCTTTGTCGATTTGGAGATATTTTTGGAGTTCTCTGATATGGGATATATCCATATGGTTACTAAAAGAAGCAACCATGTCCATGTAATCAAACATAGCATGAGGGTCCTTTCCTTTCGAACCTTAAGAGGAAGAATATACATATCTAATGTATTTGTGTTTTAAATATTTTTCAGTTGAGTGATACATTGGCCTAAATTTTCGGATGGACAACTTTGGGTGGACAAAATCATTAACTAGAAAGCCAAAGAGCTTAGTGATTCTTTCAAATGTTTAGCCATACCAATCAGTTATATTGACAAGGAAAGTAAATTTGAACTTGATACAACATGGCATAATCAACTTTGCACTTTTAAGTGGTGTTGCACATTTTGTCATCTGTTGACCTCATTCATCGTGAGAAACATACACAAATTGAAACATGATCTGACCAGGCATGGTGGACTTCACATGTTTACAAGGTTTTCAGCATTTCAACTCTGTTGGCCCCAAATGTCCTCTGCCCTCTCTCAAAATCAATAGGGATCATGTACTCATTACGGTGAACATACATAGTTATAAGTATAAACTTTATCAGACCAGGCATGGTCGACTTATCGTGTTTACAAGCAAAAAGTAAAAAAAGTTAAACAAAATCTCAAGGTTTGGCCCAAATTGAGCTAAGACCCACACCAAAATCGGTGGGGTTCTTGTATTCATTGTAAGAAACACACACATCAAGTTTGAACTTGATCAGGCATGGTAGACTTATCGTGTTTACATACAAAAAGTACCAAAAAACACACAAAAAATTTGCATTTTAATAAAATCTGTATCCAAAATCCAAAAATTACATTGACATTTACCCAGATATTTATTCAGAAATAGGGGTGGTATATCAACCGAACGCTTGGTTACATATTTATAGTCCCCATTTAGATCATGATATTATAAGTTGCAAACCGACGAATGTGCTAATGAGTTCGTTAATCTAATGTTATCCAATAGACAGTACTTACTTTCACTTGTAATAACTGATGTATCCGATGGGCCGGTAGCTGTGACATGTATCTGACCTACGGAATATATCAATTCAGTATAAGAAATTAAATGAACTATATAGTATAGTTTACAATGGCTAAAAAATATATATTAAGCTCCTGCATCCATGCAATTATAATGATAGCATTTCACCATGATTCATCTAACAGACAAGTATGAGATTAATTACGATCACATACCGGCAGGTTCAACCACAACCAAGTATTGTATCAATTGAATGTTGTCAAAGAAACAACATATTCACAATAAAACGTTATGCTTTGGAAGTAAATTAAAGGCTTGCATCCATTACAACCATATGTTATACCCAGAAAGAGCCATCAACGCTGCCTTACAAAATTCTAAGATAAGAGTAAATCCATGGAGTTGAATTCACGCTGGGGTTCACGACTTTTTTCAAAGAGATCCTTGTTGATTTGGAGATAACTACAAAGTTTTCTGATATGTGATATATCTATATGGGTACTAAAAGTAACAATCATGTCTATGTAATCAAACATAGCATGAGGGTCCTTTCCTTTTGAACCTTAAGAGGAGAGAATATACATATTTAATGTCATTTGTGTTTGAAATATTTTTCAGTAGGGTTATACATTGGCCTAAATTTTTGGGACAGTGTTTAATTTTTTTACGCCCCCGATAAAAGAACTTATGGTTCTAAGTTGTATTTTGGGGGAAAGGGGCACTTGGCGTCTTGTCCCAACTACCCCCACCCCCACCGCACCAAATAGATGATTGACTGTGACAGCTGATTGACTTTTGGGGTGAGGAAAGCAAACAAATATATGAGAGGTCAAATGTATTCTAATAGTGGTGTTCCGCCTATATAGTGTTAATTGCATTGTTTACCCTCACTATCAAAATGCATATGCCACTTCTGCTAATGGTTAAGTATGATTGTGATTCGCAATAGATGTGGAAGATATTTGAATATGTAACGCTTTTATTATTTATTTTTGGGGTGGGGGGAGTTTGGCATTTTGGTTGAAATTTAAAATTTTAGCAAGAAATGATAGAACATCATGCGCCTAAACCCACTCTACATTGGTGCTTTCTAAACACATTAATTATAAACAAGAGCCCAAAGGCACTTTAGGTTTCATTGATTAGGGGTATATTGTGATCTAAAATATTTTGGGGGTGCAAAATAAAATTTGGGGGTGCAAAATATTTTGGGCCCCAAGTATTTTGTTTTGGGTCAGTAACATTCAAAATTATTGTGTATAATTTACACACACTGTAGCCAATAAAATTTCCACCCATTTGCATGAAAATAAAGCCCATAATTGCCTTAATAATACTGTGCAGTGAGGTCCTTCCCCTTAAGATTTGACCGCATTACTTCAAGCACCAAAAATAGGGCAAAACTTCTCACTATAGCGGATTTTTAATTCCAAGTATGGCTTCAACTCACTTTTTCCTTATTGAGTTAGAGCGCACTTCATTGAAATTTCCTTTATCCTAACCTAATAGACCTTAATAGACCTAAATAACCTTCAAAATATCATAACCAATATTTGAACTTTCGAGGACTACTGTTTCAATTGAATTTATACGCGAGGACCTGCTAACGTACACGTACACACACACGCCAACCTAACCTGTTCCTTTTACTAAAGAAAGGAACCAAAAAGTGGAAAAAATTACACTTGATGAAACTCCAATTGCAATAGCACTTGTGGTTTCATACCTCGCAAATGCACATTGCATCCATTTATGTTTAACCTATCGATGTAGCTTGATTAAAATAATTCTGATGTTTTGGCCATGGTGACGATTTTAATAACGTCAACCCCAGGTGCAAGATATCACTTATGTAAAATTTTGCGATCACCGCAACTGTTCTCCCAAATTTAGAATAATTCATCGTTACTGGCGATGGTGATTGATTTTGTGTTTCACTAAAGCCATCTCAATTAGCGATGTTACAAAGCAGAATTAATAACAGCGGACGATGTTATCACTAAATATAATCGCAAACTTGTGTAGCAAAAATTTCAGCGTCCTAATCCAAGACTGTAATTTACCATGTGATTATGTCAAATTATTCCTTCATTCGTTTTCCATATTGAGCTAGCTCAATACAACAATAAGAGTATTTAAAAGGCTCAATTATGCACTACAGACATCATGTATATCTAGCTAGTACACACATGTTTTCCGTACTAAGTTAACCTGATTACAATATTTTTTCCAGCATTAGACACTTCATTATACCTCAAATAACATTTGACTTATTGCAAAAATAATTAGGGTTCATCCGGTGAGCATAGATAATATACATTCCAAATATAAGAATCATTTTTTTACTTATATAGTTAGCTTGGTTAAAACATTTTGAGTATATGACCTTTTGACAAGTAATGGTGGATTTTGAGAGAAAAGTAATTCTCTATAATGTTACTGTGTGATATGTCAGTGTAATTATAGGCAGTGTAGTATTGTGCGCAAGGCCCTCGAAAGTATCTGCCCGGTTAGGCCGCTATTATCATATAATTGTTCTGTCAATGTCAAAGAGGCATGGACACTGAATTCTCTATTTTATAGTGTTGTTTGAAAAAGTAAGACAAACAGTTCATACACATCTCGAGTCCGCGTATTCGCGATTAATGGGAAACGACAAACTTATTAAACGAGCATATGATCGAGAACAATTTATAGCGCAATGACCGTTTCTATGATAATATCTCAGCAATGAAACAGGTTATGAAGCTGGGGATCGGACTGATTTTCTTCTTTTGTTTAGGTATTTCACATAAATGAAAATATATAACCAACATTAACGTATTTGCACTTTGTATTCTATGGAGAAAGACTGGTTATTTTAATTCGTAGAACATGTTTTTTTAATTGATTTTCTTTTTTCTACTCTTTAGTACTGGCCTACGTAACATCCTAATAACCCACACATATCAGGAGAATAATTGACTGACCATCAAATACATATTATGTTAACCATAATTATCCCGGGAGAATAAGATAAAATGTAATAACCAAATAAGGAAATACCTTTTGTAGTTAGCTTTTGTCTCAAGTCGTTGCAAACAGATTCGTCATAATAAGATGACACATGGATAGAGCCTATCATATCATTATACTCTTCCGCTGTTACTTCCTCCTTCAGGAAAGACAAGAACTTCTCAAGCAATGCTCCGGACTGGATATCGTCAACAAGTTTATCTAAAGCTTGTAATGTAAGAACTTTCAAACATAATATTATGCTTCCTTCTTCGCATGTTTGAAAATTGGTTTTATACTTATCTTTAAAAAAAAACCGTAATCGAGGTAGTTTAGACTTCAAGACCGACAATACCCCCATCGACGCATTTCCAGCGTCCAAAGTAACCCGAAGTTCTGTAACAGTAAAATAAAGTTAGTTATGGATTTAATACAAGCACATGGGCTTCTGTAAACGAGGTACTCTGATAGGCAAGGAAAAAATGCATTTTGTTAACATTTCTTATTTGGTGAAAGCAATGGTTTATGCTGCACGTGCAATTGTTTATGTTGCACGTGCAATTGTTTATGTTGCACGTGTACCTGGTTATGAAATGAAGAGGTATTAACGGTAATGTAGAGCATCGGAAGATATATTGATACAGTAATACATTTGTTTTGATTCCCACTGGTCATTACGTGATTTAAGGAAGTCCAGATATTGACATATTTCATCGATCTCTTTACAATGTATAAACTTTGTACACAATTTAGAGAAAATCATAGTGGGATGTGGGCATGTCCTCATACTTGAATAGTTTTCCAGTCAGTTACACATATTTGTATAGTACCGGTTCCGATTTTTCATAATCATCCTCCGTGTCTGAAATATGACATATGGTCATCCCCTACATGTAAGAATTTTCATCTATTGGTAGGTATATAATACATAATACCCTTTTCTTATGACACGGGACCATGATATAAAGTGATCCGAGTTTTTCCCAAACATGTCATATCCCCCAAATTTCGATCGATTTAACCGAATGGAGGAGAAGCAACCCATGCTAATCACTGATTCATACGCGTATTGGTGGGGTTTAAAATAAACTAATCCTTTTATCTACATGAAAAATTATTTTAAATATGACTAATAACCTGTGTGTGCCTGGATTGGTTTAAGGGTTTTTAATGGTTTGTGTGGGTGATAAAAACATATTTTCAATGGGAGGAATTATTTTCTTTAGAGAAATTAGTAGTTTTTAATACATTCAAGTGTAATAATCTACATTATGATAGGTGCAAAATGTCAGTCATACGACTGCAGATGCAATGACCTTAACGTAATCAGGCATGTATATGGTAAACATCATTGATCAGTGATCACACCGTCCAGTAAACCAGCTCGTATCTCTATAATGGGAACTGACATAATGCAGTAATATTATCAAAGCCAATATGCCTAGTAAAGTAACGAGAGAATACGAACTTACCTGGAGATTCCAGTAGATCATTGTAATCACAAAGTATATTCTCTAACTTTTTGAAATTGCAGTGTTGAACAGCTGCCATTAGCTTTGAAGTGTCCCTCTCCGTCAATATCCTCTCTCGACGACAATAAGT
>JAODFY010040429.1:0-12621 GCA_027580055.1 Paracaudina chilensis | reverse complement strand
CACGATTGTGGTCCGTCTCACAGTGGTGGCTAAAAAATTTCACGAGCTCTGCGCGCGTGTATATTTGTATTCGGCAGCATCACCAGAATTGTTCACTTTCGAGCAAACAGCCGCCAATTTGGAGTGAGGCGCAATTCCCCCCCCCCCTTCCTAAGTGCAGGGGCCAATAGTCAAGTGAGGGCCGAAAATTGTGCCTTATAGCCAATAGCCAAGTATGTGTCCTTCCGTAACGCTTTACAGAAAATTTCAGTCCCACCCAATAGAAATCAAGTGGGGATCAGATGTTTGAACCCCCCACCTATAGTTACCAAACTACATCAACTACAAGTCTAAATTTTTCATTCATGGGATCTCAAAATAAAGGAGGTATTGAAGCTACTTGCAAGTGCAATAGAAAGTGTCATTTCCGGCGATCTAGGAGGTATATTTAGCAAAAATTTCGTCGCTTACCTACGCGTCAACCGACGGTGGCGCTCCGCTTAACTCATGTAGATCCCTTCCCACATGAATTCATTGGGCCGCACAAAATTTAAGGTTAGCCACGCCCCTCCCCCTCCCAAACACAAAAAACTGGCGGCGCCCCTGAAAATACCCCCAGAAATCACAAGCTTGAAACTAACAATTGGTGGCACCATTTTGCGTCTGGCCAGGTTTTCTTTCGAAAATGTTTTCAAAGGTGAGGGGGACACACCCTCCCCGTAGACCCCTCCCCCATACCCGGTAGGAGGTGTTTCGGTCAACATTAAGTTCCATACCAAGTTAGAACCCCCGTGTATCGCAAATCAACCACACATAATATCATCATGGCAACTGTTGCTATGGCAACTGAGAGGGTCATATTACCCTCTGACCATCAAACAACTACAATATTTCATCTGCCCTAACGGGCGATGAGATAATAATTTATTTGCGTCAGATAAGCCAATAACTTTGAAACACATGCATGCGTTTCAGTATTGCTTTATTACGCTTCCCGGATTGCCCCAACCCCCCCCCCCCCCCCAACAAAAAAAAAAATATTTATATATATATATTGCATCTGATTATTAGCGACGCGCTATTCCCCATAGGCCTGCAAATTAAAATTATCCTCGCAAGAAAAAAGCAGGTTAATATACTTTCACCCACCTACCGGCACAATCGTTCTAAGTACATATATTTTACATAGATTTCAAAACACTCACCGAACGATCCGGGGACTAAATAACTCAGCATTTAAGATCAATCGATGACAAGCCGCTTAAACGGGGAGAATGCTTGAAAAAATTTGCTGGTTGAGATGGTCTAAATTCGGAGAAAAAGATGGCAGATAGAGGTCACCTACGATGGTTTCGCAACCAGTGTCCGCTGGTTTGCTGTCGTTACGTCATATTGCCGAGTCCACAAAATACACAAAGCATCGTACAGTTTGGATATCGATGGTTATAATATTCATTCGACGGGTCAGGAAATACATTGTCATTTCTGGAAACCCGCCCGAAAAACGGATTTTGAAGTTTTTCCCACTGCGTTATGCCCGCAATATGTTAATTGGATATATTTTCTCAACACATTCCGATGTGACGTAAGCCCGGGAGGGGTTTTCCGGACCCGCTAGCTTTCGGAAGCGCAGCGACGAGCTTCCGTGCAAGTAGAGCGGACCTACTGCATAAAACAAGCCAGTAACGGGTCTGGAAATACTTTGTCGTTTCTGAAAACCCGCCCGAAAAACGGTTTTTGTAGGTTTTTCACCCATTTACCACTGCGTTATTCATAGAGAGAGGATTTCTATCCCAACTATTTTGCCATGCCAACATCACCCCCCCCCCCCCCACCTGCGATCATAAAGTGATGATGTTCCACCCTGTCCATGTCAAGGGTCGTCCATGGGCGTCCAGGGGGCAGGACTTCCGTGCGTCCTGGGCGACCAAGTATTTTACTTCCGTGCTAGTCTAAACCTATAGTTCACTACACACAGGTGTCCGACTTAAAACAAATGCCCTTGCTTGATTAGACTCAGTCGCATCTTGTATTCATTGGGAGCATTGGGAGCATGTTTGTGACGTATTAAGTGAACACCCTTCTAGTATAAAATGATTTTCCAATTAAAACCAAATCGCGCCTTACATTGTGTGTGTGTTGTATAAGCATGCAGAGGTCGCATGTGTGTTCCGTATACACCTGACCTAACCAACAGAGACTTAAAATTGTCATACGTAATAATAATAATACAAATCGATGCAAATTAACAGTGGCCAAAGAATAATTCTTCTTCGAGTGTTTTTTATTATTGATTTTGTTGTATTCAATCGAGATAGAGGGGTTAAGTTAAGGTCAGTATTTCATAATTTATCAAGCCTTAATTGTCATAATATGCATATATTATATGTGGGTATTGTATATGCAATACAAGTTTAGATGTTAATGGGTAACTATGTACTGTACGTAGTTCGTACTGTACTGTTCGTACGTAGTTCGTGCGTAGTTCTTATTGAACTGCATACTGTACGGTACAATATATCCGTATGTGGCCATGAGAACAGGGAGAGAGCGCGTAAAAATAAATTAAAAAAGAAAGCGCGTTCTCATAAATTCACCAGGGCACCCCAACCAATGCAACTTGTACTGATTGGATATCGATCACATGTTATGGTCGATTCTTTCAAACTCGGAATTCTGTGACGTCACGCAATCGTCGGCGTACACGCAGAGGATGAGGATTGTGCGATATGCAGAAGTGACGTCACTATCGCTTAAGTCTAAATTTAGTCTTTTGAAAAATTGTTTCACTTTTATCATGTCCGCTGTCACGGGAATTCGCTTGGTTTGTATTATAAAGGGGATTTATCGTCTTATTATTATCAAAATATGTTACAAAATCTAATCCTGATATTTCTGCCCCATAACGATCCAATATAGTAACTTTATAATACACCACGTTTTCTGTGGGATTTACCCGACATGAAGGTGATCTGCCGTATTAGTCACGTGCCCCTATAATACACTTCGCCTCCCTGGGAAATTCAAACGACACATTACCTTTAAGCTAATAACAAAAATACAGTACGGCACCGCTACGGAACTTTCCAAAAAATACGTCAAATGTTTAAAGGTATATATACTGTCTGTCTGTTAATTTTGGATTAAAATTCGCCAATAAAACGACTTTGGTAGGGACTTGCTATCGTAGCTATTACATCACTAGCTGTTTCCATTATGATGTGTATATAGGCTATTATTTTTTTGACATGTTACCGGCTTGTGCCTTTAATTTGTCGCGGAACATAACTATGCGTATGTGTGATTGACAAATTACTTAAAGTTTAGTTATTTAACGTGACGTATGATCAAATACACCACACAAAGATATGTTGTGTTTTAGAAATATATAGCCTATTTTTTAAACTTGAGATTAAAAAAATGCCAAGGAGAGCACCATTTTGCATCGAAATCAATTTATTTGTACAAAAAATCATGTTTTTTTTTTTTTCACCATACAAGAAATTTCAGTCCATGACAACATTTTGCTCCGAAACCTTCTTCAAGTCACTAGTAAGCGACTGCTTACATCACCACCACAATCGCTCTCAGCCTTTACTGTATACAAATATACGCCTGGATCGCCAGTCCTACTTAGTGTGCGGCTTTGAATGGCTACCAAGGGTCAAATGAAGTTCAAGTACTATACAAACCCGCGTGGACACGACGTTTTAGGCTTGGCTTGTGTAGGAATGTAAAGATGTACCTTCGGTTGGGAAGCTTTTTCCTCACAATTGTGCTATCGATGAGTTTAATTTAAATTTAGCCTAGTATAACAATAACCCAAGGTGAAATATATACCAGTAACGATAGGCTAGTGACCCTACAATTTACCAAGCTTAATTAAACGCCACAAGTGAACTTGGGGGAGGTTAATTAAAGTTCAGCCGACCGCAGTTTGTTTTATTTTGAACTCGTCATCACTGGCATATTCGATGTGTATTGACCCACACAAATTGGTTGCGATAGAAATTCGTTAAGCTATTGCATAAATAGGCTTAGGCGAGCTGAAGATCGTATGACACGAAAAACAAAATGATGGCCCTTCGGCTTCTTTCAACTTATAATGTTCTGTCAAAACTGGTTGTCTCAATAGACATATTAAGGATTAAGAAATTGTCTTAACAGTTTACATGTTGACACTTGACAGTGATTGTCACGTCACAAGATGAAGCGGAGCTGTCATCTTAGAATCTAATTTAGCTTCTTCATCGAAATGTTCGTGCGTTATATCTTCCAATTGTGTGACCAGTTATTGTTGAATAATAATAACTGAAAAGACATGTACAGTTAAGAAAGCTAAAAAAATTGTATTATTGGCATTTGGTATTATGGCAAGCCGCTTCACCTTTTTTTCAGATAAATAATTCGACATATCTGAAATTCGAAGTTTAAGACATCTGCATTTCAATTCGACTTGAATTACATTTATGGATATCTTTATATTTATATGCTATTTAGATATCTTTAATTTTAATTGTAGGGATGTTTATTATTGTATAAGATATCCCCAAAAAAATTTCCCAAAAATGTCTTATCCAGAAATAGGCTATCCAAGGTAGGCTATGTTACCACTGCCTTAATTAAGCCCGCAGTATATGTTATTTGGCTATATTTTCTCAACACATCCCAATGTGAGATATACTCCTGGATGGGGGGGGGGGGTTCCCAGGCCCGCTATAGATGGCGGAAAACCCCATGTTAACCCCGCGTGGTAATAAGCCAGTTCACAGTTACAAGTGCGCATGCCCAAAATGATCGCTCATAGCGTTAGCGTTACAGTCTTCACTCAAACTCTTTGAAAACTGAACCAATTCGCTCCATCTTTGGATGATTTTATTGTTCTATGTATGGGGTAGGCCTAATATTTGTGAAGTTTCGTATTACCAGGATGAGTATTGGCTGACATACTGCAGAAAACACGTTATACTTAACGGACCTGAAAGGTATATCTTGTCATTTCTGGAAACGCGGCCGAAAAGACGTTTTTTTTACGGTTCTCATCGTTATCCAGAAATGCGGACGATGTAGTTCCAACATGCCTTAATTAAAATAGTACCTCGTACTATCGTAGTATCCTCCTACCGTATACCAACTTGAAAGCAATCAACAGAATTTATTTAATTGTATTCAAATATAATATTAATAACAATAAATCATACAGTAATAACTATAACCCCCCACGCCGTCAATCACCACAAACGACAAATGTCAAATGGGGATTTCTTGCGATGGCAGAGGACTGCCTGCCGCGTGCGGCATACCGACGTCTTTTGTGTTATATTCATCAGTATATATTTTTATATTATATATTATAGATAGCACAGATCTATAAGACCAATGGCGTATAGATATATATACTTCCAGATCGGACAAGATATTTCCAGATGTCGTTGTGCTGTATTGTGCCATTGACAGGAGATATGGACTGATAATAATAAGGGCGTATTTAAAAATAAAATGCAAGCCGAGGGGCAGAGAATGGGGGTGTTATATTGTGTAGAGCTATTGGACAGAGCTATTGCGGGTATGGGGTACAATATATTGATATATGATGTTAAAACAATATAATCAGGATTGACTTTTACCGGTTTTGTCATCATTATATACCGGTACCACATCCGAAATGCATATGTGACAATATACGAAAGATGCATAATATGCAACAAGGCGTACAGATATTCTTCAAAATGATGAACTATGTAAATATACCGGACAAAAAAAAAATATGACATGCGCGCTTCACCCCAGCTACATGCGCGTTAAACTACAGTAATTATGAAGATCCCGGAGCGTGGGATGCACGAGAACGCGTCGTCATTCGTCCCGAACATAGGAGATATCTAGTTCCATAAAGGTGGGCGACAAAATGCAACACTAGAAAGGCGAATTACGGTGTTCCTTACGTCGTTTGCTTTACGCAAGTTCGTGCGCAATCTTTGTCAATACGGCAACAGGACGCTTAATTTCTAACCGGAACGAATCTGGCCAATTTCCATACATTTTATGAATTTTAAAAAATTTACAAAATGTGCCTCTTTCGTTCTGGGAGTGATTACGCCTCCATGACTTACACGTTCCAAAAAAGTTTAATCAGTCGTCTTGACCCGTTGCTGTGTGTCTGTTTAATGAAGAAATATTCATTTTCTGAGCATGCGCAATTTGAACTCATGACACCTTTTGCTCCGAAACAGTAACATCAGACAGATCGATGACTCGCTGGTATTTTTTTTACCTTACCGTTTTAGCCTATTTCGGATTTTAATAGCAGCCTATACAATTTCCTGCAATCGGACCGAAGTTGCATACATAATTATATAAATGACGGACGATACATCTGGCTTATCATTACCGTTCGTTGTTTTGTGCGGCACGGACTATTATTATACCGCCAAAACAGATAGCTTCTCTTTCAAGCTATGGTGGGAGACTTTTCTGAAGTGATCAAGTGACGTCACGTTTGCTTCTTATGCACAAATTTGTTGCATTTCAGGGAGGAATAAGGACATCTTGTTTCGTTAGTGAAAGATGGATTTTAGTAACTAGAAATTAATTCACAATTAAAGAATACAAGAATGAAATAGTCAGGCTATGGTTCATGTGCGCAAACTGTAACCCCGGTAACCAGCGTTTACGTTTTTAAAGTTTATCGATCTATACGAAATGTACATACAGTGGGACTAACTACTGATCAATTCTGGACCATCTTCGTGCGGCGCCGAATATCATGTTATGAGGTTTATTGTGATACGATCAGAATTGTAACCTTGTCGAGAACAATTGCCGTCTGACTTGGTTATCGTTCGGGATATGCTCCTTTTTTGGGGGGAAACATTTGATCATTTTATTAATAACATATGCGTGGTATCATCTTCTTTCAATCTTATTACAACCCCGTTCTGTTTAATTTCTCGCATTCATGATTGCTTTCTCTTAATCGCGCTGTAACGTCCGTTCGGGGCAGCTTCTGCAGACTATAAGCCGCGTATTTTTGTGTAATTCTGTTTTCAATGGACATCGATTAAACGGATTAGGACTTCTCGTTGGATTCAACCCCGCAAAGAATGGGACAAAAATAACCACGGGATGGAACAATCTTTCACACTGGACAAGGGGCCCGAGCTTACCTTTTCGCATGGATGCATTTATCGACCCCCATTGAATGGACAAGTCTTTTCGAAGGTCTTTCCGATAGTTAATACAATCGTTCTTATTCAACATCAGGTTGTATATACACATCGAATAGCATAAACTCTGTTGACGACTATAGTACAACCTATACTTACATACGACTGCACGTGTAAGGAACGGGAGGATTTTAAACTCTTCGCTATTACTGCGCTTTTTCGTTGTAATGTTTTTAATGTGACTTTTATTATGAGGGACTGATTTTATAATATTCAAACCGGTTGACTTCAGTTGGCTTTTGATGGGTTCAGGTGGGAGAGCCCGAGTGATTTGTTTTTATTTTAACAGACTGAAGCGGGGTCTGGTGTTGGCCCCTTCTAGACCGAAGCTTGGTATACTGCAAACCGATATTGCCCACTTGATTAAGATTAATATCAATTTCTCTGAGGATTTTAAATGTTTTAGTGTGTTTAGTATCGCGAACATCATGACAGTGAAAATGACCATATCCGTGTAATAAGAATAGCCCTTGCCTTCATATCCATGTGTCATTCATAACGCTTGCGTACATATTCATGTATATATATATATATATATATATATGTATTACATTCTTATCCATGTATAAGAAATAGCTCTTGCCCACACATCCATGTGTCAGTCATATATACTGCCTATAGCTTACTGGAGATAAAGCTTCCTTATGGCTTTCGAATTGTTGGAACAAAACTTAACAACCCGGCTTGCTATAACAGCCGACAGTGCTATCACTACACCGCCATGGGATGTTTTATCGTCGTCGGGCTCGGAGGGGATGGTGACGGGAAATGCGGTGGATACGAATTTGACGTTGTTGCAGTCTGTGTTTGTCGGGATGTTGCTCACGTCCCTCGCCATCGGTACCGTGATTGGCAATCTCCTTGTGATACTCTCCGTCTGCTTGGACCGACATCTCCACTCTCCGCCGAACGTACTCATCGTCAATCTCGCCGTGGCGGACCTCATGGTCGGACTCCTCGTCATGCCGTTCTCGATCGCCGAGCTCGTCGGCCGCCCCTGGATATGGGTCCAGTTCCTCTGCGACGTTTATATAAACTTCGACGTACTGTGTTGCACGGCTTCCATCGTGAACCTCTGTATGATAAGCGTGGACAGATACCTGGCCATAACGAGGCCGTTTAAGTACGCACCTAAGCGAACTTATCCACTCATGTTCCTCATGGTCTTCATCGTCTGGGTGATCGGGGCCTTTATCGCCCTCTCGGCTCATATTTGGGGTGGAAACATCCACACCGACAATGTGTGTTTGCTCTCCCAGGATACCGTCTACACTATTTATTCCACGTTTGGGGCTTTCTACCTTCCACTGGTTATCATGTTGACCGTGTACTATAAGGTATACCGCGCAGCGAAGCGTATGGAGAAACTCGAAATGTCGAGGCGACCGAGCGTACTGCCGAATTCGCGAAGGAGCTCTGAGAATTCAGACGACCTCGACACCAGCAGGCGGAAGTCTATCTTAAAGCTGACGGACTATGTTAAAAACAAAGCCCGGCCCTCCGTGGTCAGTGTAAAGATAGCAAAGGGGAAACGGCGGATCTCTCTCCGCGGAGAGCGGAAGGCGGCCAAGACTCTCGGCGTGATCATGGGCGGTTTCACCTTGTGCTGGTTGCCCTTCTTCCTTCTCGCGTCCGTTCGCCCTTTCTTAAAATTCGACATCCCTCCCATGTTGGACATACTCCTCCTGTGGCTCGGGTACGTCAATTCGGTGGTCAACCCGGTGATCTACCCTTTGTTCAATAAAGACTTCGGACCCGCTTATAAGCGCCTCCTGAGCTGCAAGTGTATCGGAGGCGGTGGGTACGCGAAAAGACGACGAACGTTGTACAATAAACGCTTGTCGAATTCGTCGTCACCAGGACATCAGAACGTCATCGTACGGATCCAGAAGGACAAACAGGATAGCGATTCCGAAGACGGACACGACGAATACGGCAACCTCACCGCGACGGATCTCTTAAATGGCAACGTGGTAAATCGACGGCCGAGTGATCTGGACAAGATACCGGAGGCGAGTGACGAATCCGGATGTGAAGTCTAGTCGTGTATGAGGGTATTCCAATTTCCAGATATATACTTCGGCCACTGGAAAATTCGTCCCTTCCTAACTCGTCGATAAAAGAAACAATTTTACAGTGTTGTTAGCATATTTGTGGTAGGGCCGGGAGCGAGCGTCCCCCATTTTTTAGTGGCGCCATTATGATCATTTTTACAATTCCCGATGCATTGCTTATCACTTGTTCTGAAATCTGAGACGTAGATCAAGAAAAAACGCCTTCTTTTTCTAATGTTAATTCCCAGAATTATCATCCTAAGTTTACGCAATGGTCGTGAATCGGCCTGTGGACGAGTTGTTTATGGACGAGTTGGCTATAGTGTGAGTGACTTTCGGATAATAGATTACAAAGGATTATTCAATCGGAACAAGTATCGGAACCAGTGATACGTGGAGGGTGGTTGAACCCACCCCGCCGGCATGTGGCACCATGTCAACATGAAGATAAGAAACATAGCCATGTTAAATTATTTGTTAAGGATTATTTTGCTTCCTTAGTGATTACCAACTTGAATGTCTATCTGGCAACACCATGCTGTTATGCTGTTTATTTAAATCCCCGCGAACAGTACAACTGTCAAGTATTGCGCCTCCAAAGCACTACAGGGTATATATATATATATAGTGTAATAATTTGGTTAATTTGCAGCTCCCTGATTGGTCGCGGTATATCCAAGTTGGAAGTGAGCTCGGTTGTACATATGAGTTGTCATTTGTCAGTTTACAATTCCAGATTAAACAATATATTTCCAGACGTATAGTGTCTGTGATATATGACATTTATGCTATTTTTGTCTGCGCGTTCCGCCATCGCGCACGCATTACTATCCAGAATAAGCGGGGTGTTGTCGCATCTTTGAGTTGCGCGTGATCACAGACACATCTATAATATACGATAATAGCTAACAGCATCACATTTGGAATAACTTTGTCCGACATGGAAATGGACCCCAAAAGCGGCATTTAGCTGTTTTCCCTCCTTTTCCATATTGGAAAAATTATTTCCGAACGTCATTTAATAGTTTTGTCCAGTGCATGCAAGTTTAAATATATACCGGTAACCCATCTTGAGGTCACAATTTTGCTTAGGAGGGTACAACAATAGTGTAGTATAAAATAGTTACATAAGATTATATAACACGTGCGCTCCCTGAATAGCTTCCAGTGGGAGTGAAGGTCGAATATTGGTGTTCACACAATGCAAGCCAGGGATCCCAGTCCTGCCGTCAGGTTAAAGGCTAGCAAAAAAAAAAAAAATTAACAATATTTGAGAAAAGGGACGGTTTTATTAAATTATGAAAAACTCAATTCACATTATATAATTATGTGAGTGGTTTCACAAAATGGTTAAGACTAAAAGGTTGTCAGTTGTTGACTCTGAGCCCCAATTTTGACATGTTTTACCGTCCCTCACTACTTCGAAGAACATTCCAAAAAAAAAAAATCTTCTGTTTCCACTCCCCGCCCGTTGCACGGGGACAAATCTTTTAGAGATGATTTAATTCCGTAATTTTACAAATTTTAATGACACATTTCAGTTATTTTAAACGTTCTTTCGTCAACATTTGTCTGTGTTATTGCGAATATGTACTGCATCACGATAGAGTAAGCAGCTTATGTTCCTAAATCTGCAACCAGGAAGTACATCCTAGGTTGTCCCAAGCAGTTATGTCTGCTCCCCCGGGGAAGCGTTATGAATACAAATTTAAAGAGTTTTTAAACTTAACACATGAACTTAAGAATCTGTTTTGCCTGACCAGCAAAACCCATTTTGCAACTCCTTCGTGAGATTGTCCCTTTACGCGAATACGTATACGTCTCTTTGTTTTCCTATAATTAAGGCTGAAATGGTTAATTAAACAGTTGTTACGTCAGTTGTTGCAGACTATACTGTGGATGACGTCACTACATAAAATTGTGTTACACGAGCACTTGTAACACGCTAGGAACTACTTAGGCATTACCGGAAAACGATGAAAAACGTTAAAATTCGCTTTTTCGGGCGCAATTCCTGCAATGACTAAGTAATTCCTAGCCTGTCTTGTACATTAAAGCAATAAACATGATTTATTTCATAATGATTTTGTCATCATTATACCACATCATAATGCATATATAGTGTGACAATGTATGAAAGATTCATAACTTGCAACAAAACTTACAGATATCCTTCAAAAGACGAATAATGTATATATATATACCCCTCGGGAGGTGATATCTACACTGCAGGTCTAGTTCTGCGAAAAGTTTGACGACGACGAAATGCAAAACTTCATGCAGTTATATGACCTAATTTCTCCGCAAAAAGGGCGATTTACGATGTGAAAGATTGAGGGAGTCTTTTAATCATAACTAACAACGGAAACGATTGGCAAAATCTACTTTTGGTTAGAGAAGATTAATTTTCCTGGCTCAAACCCTGATTATTGCTTTAAGCAGCAATTAAGGACATTGTACATAACATAGATATACGTGACCAGTTCACTACCAGCCGCACAATACAAAACTAACTCATATTCTTCAGTTCATATTCTAAGATAAAAGCAAAAACTATGGATTTTATATATTACACTTACATTGGGCTCCAGTCTGACGAGTGGGTGGGGGCTCGGGAGGGGCAAGCCAGATTTTGGCCGAAAAAAAAATACCATTATTTCTTCCCTTTACTCTACCCGAAAAATGTGGCATATGCCCGTCACAAATTGCCGATTGCACGAAAATTGGGCTGAAGATATATCCAGACTGTATTAATTATATTGATACTTTTCTGTGTTTGTTTGGATGATAATATTTTATTCATATTTCTTTATGATTTAATTGTTATTGTTATCATGTTTTTTTTTACATAAATGTTCATCTTAGATATATTTTATAATCATTTGGATACACTGCAATAAAACGTTCCGTAATGTTTCATTAAATGTATACCCTTAATAAACCCTGTTCGAGAAACGTTGAAATATCTATTAAAAAAATACTAAAGTTTCTGTAATTAAAAATGAAAAGTTTATTTCATTTTCTTCATGTTGCTCGATAGAGGGGTGTGAAAGGGTGGATGGGTTCATCCCCCGAAAATGTGTGTCCTGCGAATAGGTAAATACCTATATCACAAATATCATGTCCAGTGTACTGAATAGGTAATATACCCCGACCCTCTCTCATCAGGACTATCGAGACCAGTGTGCGTAATGGGTAAATACCCCCGATCCCCTCTCATCAAGAATATCGAGACCAGTGTGCGTAATGGGTTAATACCTCATCCTGACCCCGTCTCATCAAGACTATCGAGACCAGTGTGCGTAATGGGTTAATACCTCATCCTGACCCCGTCTCATCAAGACTATCGAGACCAGTGTGCG
>JAODFY010040318.1:0-12621 GCA_027580055.1 Paracaudina chilensis | reverse complement strand
GTTTTTGAAATAGCAGAACTAGTTCCAAGTGTCTATAGTTAAGAAGAAAACATTGTCTAGCACTAAAGGAATTTTTCTTCAAATTCCAATAAATAATTATGTTAAGTTACCTGATGTGTACTCTTCTGCAAAGGAGAATTAGTGGTGTTTCCAAAAATCACAAAAATAGTGGAATTCTGAAGAGATATTGCAATAAGTTTGTTTACATTTTGTCTTTGACGGCGAAATTTTGTGTTTTTATCACAAACCGTTTGGCAGTATATCACTGAGCATGTGCAAATTGTATCTACAAACTAGCTTATAGCCATGGGAAAAAGACTATATTGTGATATATTCAGATTTCTTCCAAAATAGGTTTAGAAAAGTGTCATCTCTGATCATGTTCTTGCACTACCTTCAGAAACATTGTTTACTGATTGCAGGTTCTAAAGATTTGTGAAACGGTTTTAAAGATTCGAGGCTGCTATGTAGGTCACAGTATTCATGAGTGGGCACAACTGGTATTCATCATTTCACTATGTGATCAAGAGGCAATTCATACAAGGAAATAGCAAAAAGAAACTTCTTATCAGGAAGAATTTAGTGCCTGGTTATATCGACAAACATTTGAAGCCTTTATGAAATGTTAGGCCTCATTTACACAAAGCCATTTTTCCTCACTACATGTCACACTACGACAGTCGTACATTAAATTTACAAATTTTATTCACAAACATGCTGCCGGGCTTATCCTGTGCATCTCATAATATTGTACACTGCTTGGGCAAATCATGCCCAGTGGCATAGTCATGAGAGAGCCTGAAATAGGCTGGGAGGCATGTGCATCCAAAATAGTGTTTAACCTATATTTCCCTCCCTATCTGAAATGATGTGCCCCCTACTTTAAACCAAGAAATCACACCAGTTTTCTAAAAAAAAATATAAAAATATATATTTCACATCACTGCTGCTCCTGTTCCACCCCTTTGGAGGGATCAACTGGTGTCATTTCTCTTGGAGTTGTATCTTGCTGTTGTTTCTCCGGTATTTTCCCTTCTTGGAATTGGTTGACATTATTCTCTTTTGGCTGGAGGGTAGGCAATACCTCTGTAGTGGCTGAAACTCCAGCATTAGCAGGAAGTTGAACTCCAGCATTAGCAGGAGGTTGATCCCCAGGTATAGCAGGGGGGTTAGCTGGGGGCATGGCTTCATCTGACAGTAGTGCTGGTGGCTGCATCTCACCTATAAATGCCAGAAAATGTAGACGTTTGCTGATTTAGATGCCATAAAACATTTCAAGTATAAGGATTTACAATGATTGTTAGGAGATGATACTGACATATTTGTTCATTAATTCAATCAACACGTGGAAATCAAAACCAATGTGGCACCATCTACTGATCATGACACTGACCATGGCACATCCACCCACCATTGGGTGTCTAGTCATCTACCAGTCCAATATGAAGATATCGATCCAACATAAGCTATTTTAGTTATTTAGGCAATAAGCCCTGCCCACTTATGAATATTAATGAGAAATAGTCTAACATTAGTTTTACATTACCCCCTTCTTCTGAAACCAAGAATGCCCAAACAACAGCTTCATACACCAGAAAGCTCTATTGAACAAGAAATAAGTGAAAGCAATGCTCCAAATGTGTTTTGTCAGATAACAACTGGAAGACTGCCATAGCCCAAATAGTATGCATCATTATGTGTGGGTTGTGTAAAACTCCATGGAAGTTTTGAAGGCAATTGAATTCAAAATTTGTTCAATTTCAAGGAACAAGAACATATCAACATGGAATGAATAAGAATTCTGTTACATTCCAGAGAACATTTGGTTTGGGAGAAAGTATGATGTATTATTATCTTGAGGTTACTACTCCGGGATTAACATTAACCATGAGAATAGTAAGAGTGTTAAGCATAGGCAGGTGCATAGGTTTTAGTTCTTTGATGTACATTTATAATAGTTATATAGGCCTACTGTTACCGATATTGGACTACCATGACCTTTGAAATCTAGTCTTGTATATTCATAATCAATTGAACAAAGAAAAGATAGACTCAAGGCCTACAATTTGATGTTAAGCCGACAAAATCTACATGCAACGCACGCTACCGTGACCCTTTATATGGCATTAATGAACACCCTGTTTTTGGTACAAATGTTGTGTTATGTCTCCACTCAGTAGTAGAGCTTGAGGGGATGCAACCACTTACCCTGTTTAGGTGCCTCCTGAGCTTTCTCAGACTCTGAACTCTCTGGACCTGCTACTTCGTCGTTCTCATTTTCTGTTTCGGCCTGTTCTGTGGGTTTCTCAGCCTTCTTCTTACTCCTTTTACTGGTCACCGCCATCGGGTCGCTGTCCCTCTGTAGCATCTCCCTCAGCGTCAGGGACTCCTGCCCGTCGTCGTCCTTGGGATCCTCGGACATCTTTGGTCCCGGATCAGCCTTTGGCGCTGCCTCCTCTCCCTTGTCTGCCTCCTTGGTTGGGAACATGGAAGGGTAGTTGAGGGACTGGTCCGAGGGGGGAGACCCCATGGCAGGACGCTGGAAGCCTGCTGATTGGAACGAGGGTGGCGGTGCAGGGGTAGGGAATTCCGGAATGATCTCGTCCCACTTTATTTCAACTTTTTCGCTGCAGAGCTGTTAAACAGAAATCAACTGAATATGTGACCAGGCCAGGGTTGCCTTTTAATCCCTTTAATTATCCCTTCTCAGCGCATCCAACAACCATCTCTTTTCATTTGATCTTGTTTGGTGCCCTGAGACAAACAAATATTTGTTATAATTGAGGAAATCAAACAAATGTCCATGCTTGTAAATCAAGATGTCAAGATTTCCTTTATTGGCTTCATTTATCTATTAATTAGGCCATTAAGGATGAAGAAATTAGGCCATAGTTATATGAGTATTGCATTTTGTCACAGAAAGCAACGTTTGAAGAAAATAGGAAAGTTTTGTTGCAAATTATGAATCTTCCATACATTGCTCACAGTTCAGCACTGTGGAGGGGGTCTCATATGTGCCCCTATCCCATTGTTATTGTCAAGAGCTTGGGCTGCTTCCCATGTATGGCTACAAATAAAACATCACGTGCAACATTCTCTCCACTCATTTTCAAAATCCACGCATACAGTCAAATCCCTTTCAATTGCTCTTCATGAAGCCAGTTTCCTGAATGAGCCATTGATGGGGCTCAAACAAAATATATCCCCTTAACAACAACATGGTAGGTAATGTACTGTGCCCCACATCCTTTGATCCTTTCAAATGTCACCACAAGGAATAATTTCCAAGGACAAATCATCTCATACGTACCTTTTTCATGTCCCCACGGAATTTCTCGCTGCTGTCATGAAATTTCATTTTTTTGTTATCATGTCTCTCCTCGATCTGTGACAATTCAGTTTCCAACTTTTTCTGGAATTAGGGGATAAAAATCTCTTGAATTTTTTTTTTTCACAGAAAGAGAGTACATACTCCAAATTACAAATTCATATGTAGACTTAAGCCATCCCATATCTAGGGCCCATGATTTTCAGCGATCACAGAAAAAAAGAATTTGCTGATTTTCTATGGAAGATTACGGAATTTGTGTTTTGTTACAGCGACCAGAGAAAATTGTGAAAGGAAACAGATTTTCTGATTTTTTTACTGACATATAGACTCCACCAAAGAAACATGTGTATTACTGACTCTCTCATAGTGAATGATACAATGAGCAGCAAACACAGTCCAATGGAATTTGAATACAGTTTATTATTGGCAGGTATCAACGTAACATCTGGTATGACTGAGTTAGCTGATGTAGTAGCCCAGTAAGAAACACACTAGCAGTGCAGAGGGAGATGTTGCATCATACAGGGGAAAGTACCGTTTTTCGCAATACAGTAGTTGTTCATTTATAATGAGACATTGCTGGGTGGGGCCGTCCAACATGAACATAATAACATATAACCGTATTATTGTTACACCGTGTTCAGAGCATTGCAGAGAAGTTTTTTATTTTTGTACACTTGGCGGGGGGGGTCCAGTACGACTATAAATATAAGCGTGAGTGATTTGTAAATAACGTTCGTATTAACGATATGTCCAAAGCACCATTTGTTTCTTTTTAAACTGTTACCTCTTGTTTGTTCTGCTAAATAAAATAGTTTGAAGATTATTATTTCTTAATTTCCATTATGTTTCTATCTTGAAGTGTGTGTGGGACACAATGCATCCCACCAGACAAAACAAATGTCACAGAATGTCATAAACTTCTAAATGCGTTTATGTATGAAACAGAATTCTACGGAATTTGGAAAATGGAATTTGCCTTTTTGTGAAGTGTAAAATCTGAGGCCCTACATATCTGTGTGACATTGTCTAATAAACTAAAATAATGTTGCAATAACCCCCCAAAAAGGGTTATTTTGATAGTTACTCCCTTTGTTGAGTTTTACAGAAAAAACCTAGTTATCCTGTCTTAGACAATGCAATTTTCATTCATATTTGCAAGCTTACTTTTCAACCCAGACATGCCTGCCATGTTAGGCATCATGATAATTGTTTGCTGAGATGTGGCACGTTGCTATTCCCTTGCGTGTATTGTATTACAATTACTTTTGGACAATAAGCATGTGACATGTCGCATCACAGATTTGTTGCGCGTAGGTCCATTGTTTGTTAATATAAAGATACATTGCTTTGTGGTCAAACAATGGTTTCGCCCTATTTGCAAAAAAATTATGCCATAACTATACGAGTGTTGCATTTTGTCACAAACTTATTCATGAGGGGATGCCCCCCTTTCCTCATAGGACTGCCTGACATACCTGGTGCATCCTAAGGGACTGGACCTGTCTCTTCAGAACCTGCATGCGGGCATCCGTCACGACTGTTCTTGGGTCCGGTACGACAACATCACCAAAGATTTCATTAATCAAACGGTGGTTACGATGGAACCGGGCCGCAGCGACATGTTTTGCAGACCAACCATCATCCATATCTATTGAAATAAATAGGCCGTAATGAGAAGGAATCAGAATGTGAGACATTCACAGAAAAATCACGTTGAGAGTCATGAAATTCATTTTGGGCTGATAGCCTTAAATATATTCCAGTGGAAAATGACACTTTTGTAATACAAAAAGAGAAAACCTACACACAAGGGTGTGTCTCATTACATTTGGTTGTTTTTTAAATCACTTTAAATTTTAATTAAGCATCTGGCAACATCTGTGACATCATCAGATCCCTTTGGCTGGAGAACTCTTTAGGCTTTATATATTTTTCATGCCTATTGTTGCTTGAAGACTCTATTTCTATAGATAAGAAACAAGACACAAATGCATGTCGTGATTTCTTTGCCATAAATTATACAAAAAAAATCAATGATGGAGGCGTACCCCCTTTCCTTAGATTCCTCCCCCAGGGCAAAGATCAATACAAACATTTGCCCCCACCCGCCAATCAGCCACCCTTGATCAGTCCGTGACAACAAACACCATTGTGCCACAGTATACATATGTGGCCAGTTTATTGGTTCCACCAAAATATTTAATATTTTATTGATCTCTTTCCTACCACAAACATCTTATGACATTATTTAATGACCATAAAATAAATACGCTTCTTGTACTCAATGTGAGGAAACGTCATGCCAAGTTAGACATTCATGAACGTTGGCACTTTACGAGCTGCAGCAACATAAACACACACACACAAGTGGGTTTTACATTCAGTCTAAGGACTCCATTGAAATTTCCTTTATCCTAACCCTAATCTTGACAATACCCTCATCTTTGTTTGAATGTCTGAGGACCTTTTGTTTCTATTGAAATCTTCTGGGGACCTGCTACAAAACCTGTCCACACACACATACAGACAAACGCTGTGCGATGGCATACATTCCTTTAGCAAGGAATAAAAAATCACTTATTAAATTAGGAAGGAAAATAAAAGCATCGGTATGTCACAATGTTGCCAGATACTTAAATTAAATTCAAAATGTGAACCGAATTCAAAAGTGGACGTCTCAACAACCAAACATGCTATTGCAATGGGACTTTCACCACTGAGTGTAGGTTTTCCTTTTTCATCAGGAAGTTCCATGTTTCACTGGACTATTCTTTAAAAAATCACAACAACAAAACAATCAAAGTGATCTCACTTGTAAAGTCATATTTGGATGTAAAAACAAACCCTGTGTTTGTATTGCTTTCATATATCCTTAACCTGTTATTCTTATCCAGCTTATATGGAACTCAATACATTTTTATTTTTCTGACAAAAATAAGTTGGTTGAATAAAAAACTATATTCTATTCATTTTGCCAATCTTTACAATCAATAGCATGGAAGCTTACAAAGTTTTATGCATGTCATTCAGCGAAAAGGTATAATCATAAACTGATACACTGATCATACATGTGCATTGTGCAAAAAGTCAATAGTAGCAGGAATAATGCATTCTATTTTAGGAGGATTTTAAACCCCAAATAAAGTCTGAAAGTGCCCCTTTAAGGTAATTCCTTCATTTGTAGGATGCATGACTGAATTGTTTGTAATTTATTATTATTTGTTGCTTTAGATCTTAAAGCTACAGAAAGTTTTGAATGGTAAAACAGCATTTCCATCTACTTACAGCATTAAAAATAGTTATCACATAATTATACTTGTATGATTAATTGATTCCTCCTTATTAGCCTAATATGGGCATAACTGGATTTCAACTGATTTTCTTGGCAGCAAAAAGGGCAAGGCTCTAAAGCACTTTGCATAAGAGTGATTTAACCAATAAATATATACAACTATAAATGCACACATACTGTATATGTGCAAATAAACATACTCTCTAAAGATCATCTAAATACATCATAGAAATTAACTGCAGACACAACATTTCTTTAATTATTAAAAGCTAGGGCTGGGATCGAATTCCTAATGAATGAGGGGGGGGATCATCTTCTGAGCTGAATGAACGACCACCAAAGGATTTCAGATGAGCACATGTGGCAAAAGGATGGAGTTTGTTTGATATATGGCTAGGGACAGAGATGAAAATTCTAATGAACGAAGGCAGAGCATTCCAGTGATGAGGGGCCAATCTGCTAAAATGAACGATCATCATAGGATTTCAGATGTGTGTATGCAGCAACAAGTAGACAGAACTTTGAAAACATCTGAAATCTGATGTATGCCGTGCACTACGGTGGTGGCACAGAATGTTAGACACACTGAAGTATAGGTTAGGGCGATTTTTTGTTTGTTTTTAAGGATTAAGCTTAGTCCTATTAAAAAAAAAAATCCTGTACCCTATGAGTGGTCCTAACATTCTGTGCCACTTTCACCCTCCATGGGAAGGGCACGGAAAGAATAACACTGAGCTCTACATAGAGTCTGTGAAGTAGGTAGATAATGGGGCTGATACTAAGTTACCTTCTACTATCCAGGGGTGGGGAGTGGGGGTATTTTGATTCTTACCATCATCTTCAGGGCCCGATTGAATGCTCATAACAGATTCTGGTTTCCGAGACATCTTCTCTTCCTCGATTTCCTGTTGAACTGTAACCAGAAACATCAACATCACAACCTACTTCTTCTAATCTGCTATCTATCTGTTTCTAATCTGCTATATCAGAATATTCCAATGCCAAATTAAAGAGGATATACCTTCACATAAATCAATTGCTCAGGGTATCTTTCCTAATTTCAAATTCCCTGGTGGAAATACACATGTCACCCAGTTAGGAGAATTTTTCCATTCTGTTTTCCTAAGTCCTGCTTTGAAGCATTGGTTAGGTTAGAATCTACAAAATGAGAACATTCAAATATATGCTAATATATGCAGTTAGGTTAGGATCTGCAGAACCAATGCTTCAAAGCATGATATTCTGTAGAGAATAAGAAGCTTTGAACAACAGAAAGTTGTCCCAACTGTCTGGCCTTGTACTGGCCAATGTTTGGCACATGCAACATGTCGAATAATGCTTCAAAGTCACGTAAGAGGGAACTACCCAATTCCCCAAAACTATGGGTATTCACGAGTGAAATACATCGTCACTAACACGATTAGCATTCTCGATTGATCTAGCATAATACAGGGTGGGAAAAGCGGTCATACACTACTTCTCAGACTGTCAGATTGTAATCTGTGTCCCCCTAGAATCGACATCATTTTATCTCTCTGCAATTGTTCCCACACATGGAAATTCTTTGCACTTTTTCAAAGTTGTTCCTGGCCTTATTTTTATCTAAAGGATTTTTTTTATGGGACAATACAGCAGGTTTCCTCTCCCCTGTCATCCTGAGAATGGATGCAGACCATCAGTGGCATATGACTGTTTTCCCACCCCAAATTATGCTAGATCAGTCAAGAATGCTAAATTGCGTTAGTGACGGGATTAGTATAGTCCCTTAGTGCCTTGAATACTTATGTACATCCCTCATTGAAAGCAAGCAAGCAAGCACACACACACATACACCATGATTATTGCATAGGATACTGAGCCTCTTGCATTGTAAGATGCCCCCCCCCCCCACAAACAAGAATAATAGTTATTTCTTACCTTTGCCCCTAGCAACAAGATATGCCTGGTAAGCTGGGGAATTGTGGTAGTTTTTCATGGCTTCACTGTAAGTGACCTGCAAAATGGCAAGAAATAAGACTTGTAAGCTATACAATGTTGCTAGTTGCATACAGATGATTGCACATGCAAATATTGCTTGCAGGAAAAGAAAATGTTGATTTTCCCTGACCTGGGTAATATGGTTATAGCTATTTGGTGTCATGCTTATTTCGCAGCCTGAAATGGATTTTTTTTAATATAAATTTATGTTTAGATTGGACTAGAGTTTTGATCACACAGATCTACTATTGGTGGTTGGTAGCTGTAAAGTTTTCTCTTGCAGTAGTCAATCACCGTAGCTACATCAGTGCTGGGTAACATTTTCCTGAATTTCCCCTGACTGAATTTCAAATTCTCTAACTATTTCCTGATTAGACAGCGTGGACAACAATGAGTAATGGGGGTCAGGGGTATGGCAGTGGGGCATGGGCATTTAGGGAGACTTAATCCCCAACTTACCTTCTCTGTTTCGTAGTCTTCAGTAAAGACTTGCTTGTCGGATTCTGGCAGGTCTCTCCACATCTGGCCGATGATCTTGCCAATCTCCCAGAGCTTGAGGTCTGGATTATCTGTCTTGACAGTGTCCCAGACAGATCGGCTGTACCTCATGTACGGCATCAGGGGTTTCTCTGGGGGCTTAGGGGGCTTGGGTATGCGGCGGTCATGACCCTGCGAGACCAGAGACTAAAAAAATAATCCGAATGCAATTAAACACGAAGAGGTGAACCAAAAGCGAGGGTCAAGAGACAGGCAACGTGAGGGGAAAAAAAAGAACAGTTCAAAATAATCCAAAGGGAGGGGTTGATTTACAAAATAAAACACTATGCACTTACCCATGTGGACCAAATTTTACAAATATACAAAACAAAATTTACGTGCACCAATTATGGATGGAAAAAAATGTGATGCATAAGCACTGTTTAATATTCTTGTTCCTATTAATAGAATAAGGAAAATATTCCAAGCTCCTGCATTTGTTATCATTTTCTGTGATAGTTTGTGGGTAAAATACAAAAAATTAGCAAGCCTAGCTTTAACCTGCAAGCAGACAGTGCATACAGGCATCAACAGTTACCTGTAAAAACATGTGTGCACTGAGCACCCAATTATGCCAAACAAACCCTCAACCAAGGAATAATTGGGAGCGATATAGAGCTCCCTCTGTTTTTAGGAGAGAAATTAGAATAATTAATAATTTTGGGGGCTTTGTTCAACAACAAATCATGCATAAATTATGGCAGAGCTAATGTTCACTAAACAGTCAATGAGACATATACATAACATAACAAACATTTAAGTAATTCCAGACAACACTTAAGCTATGCTGTCGAAGAATTTGACATGGTTCTAACAAAAAAAAACTTTTAACAAAATGTAACGGTGATGTGCCATTTAGAGTAAAGTAAATGAATGACCATCTAAAGTGACATTATTAATTACAGTACATCTGACTATAAACCTACAACAAAAAATAAGTAACTCCCAAGTAATTGTAGAATTTGTACTTTGTAGTCAATTGAACTACACACTTGAACATGATTTGAAGAATCAGTTAGTTTAACAGCACTCTCTTAAAGGTGGGGGCGCTCATAGCAAAACTTATAAAAAGTAATGTTTCAATGAGGTTCTTTTGCAAAATCTTAAACACTTCCATTGAACATTTGTATGTTGTTTCAACTTTAAATGCAGTTATAAACACTACAAGACAACTTTATGTACATAACTGGCGAATCTGTGGGTTTTGCGTGACACACGAAACATGTGTGAATTTCCTACGAGCTCCCCCACCTTTAATATAATAATGTGCTGGCATGGATGAAATCACAAGAAACACCTAAAGCTTGCCAGCATTGCATGCAAAACCAGGACATATGACGACATGCAAATATAATATTTTATTTCTTTAAATTTCACTAGTAAATATTCAAATTAAATTTTAGTAAGGGGGTTTCAGATAGTTGGAGTAATTTTACAACCCCAACTCCCCAATTCTGCATGGAAAAGTACCCAATTGGCCGAACCAAGGTGTCATATAGAATGCTCTAATTAAAGATAAATTAAAAAAGAATTGCCTTAAAATGTGTGTTGTTGGCAGACACAACTTAACTTGGCAATACACACAAATAATGGTATCTAAGGAATTTGGATAATGTGACTATTTCTCATGCACAGCAACAACTGTTTTTTTGAAGTCATAAATAGTCCTTTTCTCAAAGCATAACTTGTTTACAGAATAAAACAAGAGCTCAAGGGCACTGTGGTTCCTTGCATAGGGTTATATGACAACGACACATAATATTATCATAGCAAGATTGGGCTCAAATAGTCCCAGTAATTGTGGTCCCACATGTACCCATTACTAACCAACACTATAGCCAACACTTTTGTGGTCACAAATTGTGTCAAAAGGCACTTTTGAGATCCTAATATGGCGTTGTAAATGTAAGAAATATAAAACTCCAAAAGGGTCACTGGAGGTCAAACTAAGGTCACCCACAAGCGGGTCAACAAATATGATTACATTGGCGTAACTCCCAACTCTAACGGGCATTTCGTTCCCGAGTTACAACAAAAATACTAATTTTGTGACCTTGGATCACATGACAGTTTAATTTGAAAACGTTCCCCTATCCCGTTCACAACTTTACCCAAAACCGTGTCAGACCTTGGCACTGGGGGTTATTGCATTAAAGGTCTAAAAAATAACTTTGAACTCATATAACGTACACACAAAGGTCACCCGGGGATCAACCCATTATTATTTTTGAGCGTAAGGCACCTATATCTGAATATAGCAAAACTGTAACAATCCCCCCAAACATGTTTGCCCATTTTCCCCCTCAAAAAACTTGTTTTTCACCATTAATTGACCTTTGTTTTGAACAGCACGAACAATTCAATGTAGTCGGCTACCCGTTCTTTACCATTAATTCACCTTGGATCACATGACTATTAAGGTTGTAAATGTTCCCCTATGCTGTTCACAACTTCACACACAAAGATCACCCAGGGGTCAACCCGTTGATATTTTTGAGGTACCTTTGAGATCTGAAAATAGCATAAAAACTGTAAAAATCCAAACATTTTTTTCGTTGCCCCTTTTTTTCACCCAAAATATACTACTTTTTTTACCATTAATTAACCTTTGGTGACCTTGGATCACATGACGGATCACTTTGATAATATTCCCCTATCCCGTTCGCAACTTTTCACAAAATATCAACCGTGTCAGGCCTTGGCACTGGGAGTTATTGCATTAAACTCATATAACTTCACACACAAAGCCATTGACATTTTTAATCGGAAGGTACCTTTGATATCCGATAATAGCATCAAAACCAAACATTTTGTTCTTGCCCGTTTTCTGCCAAAATAGGCCCATTTTTCTGACTTGATCTTTGACCCTTTGACCTTGGTTTCAGTTGTAGTTTACGGTGGTTTAATAGGGACATTAAAAAACATACTGACCCCCCCAAAAAATGGTGACTAAAAAAAAAAAAAAAAAAAGGGGGGGAACCCAGAAATGTTGCCTAATCATTAACCCTGGTAATGTGTTTTTTATGTCCGTAATAAACCACCGTACTGTCTTATATGCGGTTTCTTAGGGACAAAAATAGTCACCAAAAAAAAAAAAAAAAGGGACCAAAAAAAAAGTTACTGACCCCCCCAAAAAAAAAATTAAGAAAAAATATAGTTTTGATTGTACAATATCCTCGTTCATGGAGTAAGTTTTAATTAAAACCGTTCGTGGAACGCATCTTAGCGACGATTCACTAACACTGCAGTTCGACCCAGCGGCCGACCGTGGAAGGACTTACCACTTATTACTACTATTTTTCCGAGGGTCGCTATGTTTTTGTTTTTTGATATATTGGATTTTAACATAACGTGCAGATCATTGTTTTAATGCAGATTTATTGGTTTACTAGATGTTATAAATTTGTGTCAGCTCACAGTCTTTCATCTTACTGTAGAAGGCAGCGTCAAACAATTTATTATGTTCCTCTGTGAACAGTTG
>JAODFY010040207.1:0-12621 GCA_027580055.1 Paracaudina chilensis | reverse complement strand
ACTGCAACACAACTACAGAAATGTTGCATTTTGTCAAAAGCGACTACAATACAAGCGATTTTCATCGCTCGTAAAAAGCAGACCCTATATATTTTTTTTATGTTATATAATTCCTGATTTTTTAATTATCTGATCGGTGTATGTGGAAATTTTTAGTTACATGTAATGCATGTAAATTACACCATTACACTACATTACATTGTATAACAACAACCTGAATTACAGTGCAAGAGTACAAAAGTATATAACATTGGTACAATATATTACGGTGCATGTATAATATTACAATAAATTACATCACATTTCCTTACACTGCATTTGAATAATTACACTGTACTACAGTACATTTATTACAAAATACATGCATTGCAAAAGTGCATAATTATATATATACATTACATCACACTGTATTAGTGCACATATTAGAGTACATGTATTACATAAGTGCATATATTACGTAAGAAAATAACATTACACTGCAATACATTGCATTTTTACACTGTATTACAGCACATATATTTCATGAAGTACATGTATTATATAGGTGCACATATTATATTACATCACAATAAATTGCAATTTTTCCACTATATTACAATACATGTGTGTCGTAAGTACACGTATTACATTAGTGCATGTATTACACAAATAGTACGTAAGTAAATCACCTGAGACTGCTCTCCGATCGCTTTGAGGACGTTGATGATGACTCCGGGATTGGGATCTTCCTCTTTTAGTTTTGGGATCAATGCCTGTTTGAAAAAAAACAAACAACAAAGATTTAAGTAAAGCGGCAGTATTCATCATATTCAGGAAAGTGAACCCTTTTTCCCCAGAACTGATCTCAGAATCAATTAGGATTCTAAAGAACAGAATCTAATAAACTAAAATAATATCAGCAAACATTTTGACATTTGTTACTGAATGAAAGTCAGATTTAACAGCAACCAGTGTTCAATACTGGAGTGATCCAATATTTTGAAGGTGGATACTGTGATTTCTACAAATACATTTAAAACTTGTTAAAATTCGGATTGTCAAAATTGCTTTAGGTGAATATTTTAACAGTGATACATCCCTATATCCATATTCAGCCTAATCTCAAACTGGATGCAGCTCCTCAATCTGGTCCCTGCGGTACCTAAGGTTCTGGACCGGGGTAAACCCCCTCACCTTTAGAATGGGGTCCATGTAAGGCCTGATGAGGCGGGGGGCATTAGACACCAGGTTGCAGAGCATCTTGGCACTTTGCTCCTTGTTCCTGCCGACACCACTGTGCTCCAACTCTGTCATTATCTGAAGAAGAAATAGCCAGACCAAATTCTTTATAATTTATACCAAATCCTCAAGATTAAATTATGCATGCTATTACTTGCTATTACTCAAGAAAACAAATCGAGAACAAATGTTGCAGTCTCGTTAACCTAACATAACTCTATCATGCGTGATATTACTTCTCAACACAACAAATCTTGTAGTCTCGTTATTAAACCTAACATAACTCTATCATGCATGATATTACATCTCAAGACAACAAATCTTGTAGTCTCGTTAACCTAACATAACTCTATCATGCATGATATTATTTCTCAAGACAACAAATCTTGTAGTCTCGTTAACCTAACATAACTCTATCATGCATGATATTACTTCTCAAGACAACAAATCTTGCGGTCTCGTTAACCTAACATAACTCTATCATGCATGATATTACTTCTCAAGACAACAAATCTTGTGGTCTCGTTAACCTAACATAACTCTATCATGCATGATATTACTTCTCAAGACAACAAATCTTGTAGTCTCGTTAACCTAACATAACTCTATCATGCATGATATTACTTCTCAACACAACAAATCTTGCGGTCTCATTAACCTAACATAACTTATCAAGTAGGATAATACCTCTCGAGACAAGAAGAAAGTAATTTTCCATGGATTAGGTGATAATTTATACCCCATATTTTTCTGCTATGGAACATTTTGTTATCATATAAATATATATATATATATAAATATAGATATATAGATATATACAGTAGATATATATATATATATATATGTATGTGTATATATAATGTATCATGTTGTGATCTTTCCCAAAGATATGAATACATTTTTCATATTCATATTTATTTGTTTTTTCACTTAAAACAAATGAAACCATTTAAGATAAATAATCAGATATACCAATATGATGTAATTCAAGAAGTGAAAGGAAGCGTAACTAAAAAACCCTTCAGGGCTTGTCTAAGAGCACACTCCCTGTTAACAAGTTACTCTAAATATGAGCCCTTGGCAGTTTCGGGAAGGAAGGAATCACTTTAGATCTCAATATGTTGACATTCCGTCATTACATGTTAAAGACACTTTAAAATGTCAGCCTCAATTTAGGGGTAAATTTGATATCCTTTTTAGGCCTTAATTAACCTATCCTTCACCTGTATCAAAGTCTTCCTCAACGACGGCATGACATATGCTGGATTCAAGTTACTCAGCCTCCCGATAATGCACATTGCAAGCTCGCGAATATCAAACTTTTCATCATTGAGGGCGACAAACAGGGCACTGAGGTTCTCTGCCTGAGCAAGATGACCATCAAAGCGTTCGTCCAGCGACTGCAGGACACAGAAGCGGATTTCAGGATCTGTTCAAAGTTTGATTATAAAATAGAAATGTTATAAAAACAAAGATGAGAACATCGTTTTAAGAAAAAATTTAGGCTTGGACTTTAAAAAGCAATAATGAGGTGTCTGAGCCCTGAGAATTACCCTTCTTGCACCAAAAGGAGCATTTTGCCATTTGTTTCCCTTGTAATTTATGATTAAAAGACTGTCTGAATCTTTCACACCATAAATAGCCATATTTGGGAGGAAATTTGACCGTATAACTGTACGAGTGTTGCATTTTGTTGACAAACTTTTTAGACCTAGATATTCTCATACGTCTCGTGCTCCGGCATGTACAGCATTACCATAGTGAAACATGCATGTAGATGGAGTGAAGCACAGTCACATGTCGAGAATTAAGAAAAAAGGAATTGCCTAAAAAAACTTACCTAGGCTACTTAGCCTAACACACAAATTATGGTGGTATGGTGGTATGTACATAATTCATGGTATATACATGATTGTAGTGTTCAAACAGTTATCGGTATTGGAATCGGGCAGATTATTGCATAATCGGTATCGGAATTGGTAAAAAAGCAGGCCATATCAGTTATTCTATACTGATTATTAGATTAGATAACTTTTCCCACAATACCCAATACAACTACCATTTGAGCAAATTATTTTACACATACAGTAAGACTATACTGTGATAAACACTTAAATGAAATAATGCTGTAGAGGAGCAGTGTAGTAGTTGGTAAAATAGCACAGCCCACACATGATTCTTTGAATTCACTAGTTTCTCAAAATTTTGCACCCATTTGTAAGTATGCAGGCCTAATTTACCAAACTAAAAAATAATCGGAATCGGTATCGGAATCGGGCAGATTATGAAAAAAATAATCGGTAATCAGTATTTTCCGAAATTGCATAATCGTTTGACCACTAAAAGAAATAAGTGTCATGGATCACTGAAACACCTTCATCAGATTTTCTAAATTCTGAATAAGAGGTTGAAAAATTTCTCTCTGTCAGACAATTTATGGAATGCCTGAGACTATGATTTGTAGGGCTGTTAGCACAGAATTAGCTCAACACATTAGCACACTCAAGTAATTAGCACATTTGATATGCTTAATATTGAAAGTTTCCATCATACCCCCAGCCATGTGGAAGCACTCCAACCAACATCCTATGTCATTGTATTGAGAAACCTTAAATTTGTTGCACACCCCTGTAGACAATGCATACAAAGTAGACCCCAGAAGCTTATTTATCCTAGTTTGTGTGAGTTGCGTGTAACTGTCTAACTTGTGTTGGTATGAATTCTGTACGACAATGTCCTGTTATATCATAATACTGCTATATAGTTTGTGACAAACTGTGGTTACATTAATCTGGTAAAGGTGGTGGGGCTAGTGGAAGACATGCTTCAAAAACCTGACGGTCAAGTGATGCCCAAATGGATTTTTTTAACCATGTCCAAAGCAGTGTAGTTTAGCCAATATTATATTTGATATTCCCTTCTTTTAGACTGGCTCTGTAATAGCAAAGCTGAATTTGACAAAGATATGCTTGAAATTGACAGCATCATCCAAGCTTTAGATAATCCCAGTCAACTTCAGTCACCAGTCCAAGGTAGGTTTGTATCCTGCTAGATAAAAACCTCATGAAGGGAAATATGAAATAATTATCAATCTCTCAGAGAGTTATCAATCATCTATTTATGTGTAGTGTCAGATTTGTAAAGATTTTTGGTCCTTACATATCATGATCTTAGAGATTAAAAGATGTATATTTCATGGAAAGACAGGAATGATATTAATATTATGATTTGAGGGCTGGCCATGAAAATGCCCTTACTGGTTTGGGTATTCATGAGCGGACTATATGAACAGAACTTGTTCATATCTGTTACAATGTCATCTAAGGCAATATTCACTGGGATTGTGGGACAGCACCCAATTTGCCACCAACATTTGGTGTCTATTGTTGTCTGTCTGTGTGGTGTCTTCTGTTGTCTGTCTGTGTGGTGTCTTCTGTTGTCTGTCTGTGTGGTGTCTTCTGTTGTCTGTCTGTTTGGTCATTCTGTTGTCTGTCTGTGTGGTGTTTCTGTTGTCTGTCTGTGTGGTGTTGTCCGTGTGATGTCATTTGTTGTCTGTGTGTGTGTGTGTTGTCTTCTGTTTTTTTTTTTGTCTGACTGTGTAGTGAAAGCAATTGACTTTACCAGAGTTGGAAGTTGGGACCTCTAACACTCTGATACCCTGCCACTGAGCCACAGAGCCAGGTTGTGGAACCCTTGTTCCAAACATCCAATGGACTATCGCAAATCCAGAATCTCTAGCCTTTACCTTATTTCTGTCATCATAGTTGCAGCCATTACTTTGACTTTTGAATTTTCATATATGTCCTATGCTAAATTTGGCATTCATATATTCAGGTTCAAATATTCATATATTCAGATTCATGTATAGATCTAGGGTTAATATTCATGGCAGCAGGGTTTCATTTCATTTCTCAAATCTCACATACACAGGTCAGATGGTTAAGCAAAATCATAGTAGCCGGCCTGCCCTAGAGTTCTATTCCATGCAGTACGATGGCCTAGACACTGTAATGAAACAGCACAGGAAGGTGGTATGAATGAATACCTTGGGTGTGTGGGAGAATGGACAACTAGCATTTATGGGCAGTAATTTTGTTTGTGAAGTACACATGCTTGCCCATTACACCAAAGGTCATATACTGAAAACTTAACAAAACAACCATAATTTTACTTGAATTAAGCTAATGTATTTGCTGTGTAACTTCCTAATATTGAGTACAAAGTGTTCAAAGGTTATCTGAATTTAACAGAGAACAAAAATATTACAACTATGATAATTTGCTGAAACCAATTTTGACTGTAATCATACTTGGTGTATATATAGATCATACTTGGTGTATATATAGTATCCATGTATAGTATCCATATATAGTATCCATGTATAGTATCCATATATAGTATCCATATATAGTATCCTTGAGGTTTATTTATTATGGAGGTCCTCCTGAATCAACAGCATGAGGTGATTCAACCATTAGGCATACGTTGTACACATCTAACCACAGGTAATCCTTTAGGTAAATAAACAGTCCTCCTGGGAGGTGTGACCTGCTTGCAAAGCCAATTAAAGTATGTGTACATTCATGCATGTAACACTAAGGAGTGAGTGTTTACAATTTGGAATTAGTTCCACTTAAATGTTTGTTTATGTTTGGTAGTCATGACAGTACTTGTTAGACACCTTCAAAATCAACAGAAATACAACATCTTTACAACATTTCAACTTCTTTATTAATAATACTGGCTTACATTGTTATGGTCTATAGGGTTCCTAATATTGATTAGAAGAACTTTTGGTAGGACTAAAACATGAAAGGTTAAGCCTGCCAAGAAGTTCATATGTCATATGCAGGGTCTCCATACTGAGTACAAGATTCTTTATTTTATTAAAAACACATACAACACTTGACTGATGTTTTGAACTGTTTCCAAAAACATCACAATGTAAAAATTTGTTAATGCTGTTCATAGATTTTCACCAGTGTTTATTTTGTCATGAGAATATGTCATTTCAAGAATGATAAATTGGATTTCTTTGTTGTGAGCCTCAAAATATTCATGATTGGGCCAGGCTTAGAAATGTAAAATGTCAGCATCTTTTGTAACAGTCTGAGATAAAAAGCCTCATAAGTTTCAAACATGGTACACATATATAATATTGTTGTACTTAATAGGTGTACTAATTGGTATTTACAGACAAGCTCCAATATATGATATATAGTTAGCTATCATGTACAATTAAACTGCCTTCTATGTTGTTTCAATATCTGCATGTTATTAATTTATAATTCTGATCAGAAATTTAAATTTGTGAATCAATCAACTCTACTACTACACATCGTTTGCATTTTTCAGCACTCGAGTTGTATTGATGATGCCCAATGTGTCCCGGAGACTGACATACACCCAGCTGCATGCACCATTCCACCGAGGGGGTCCTTCCCACCCACAAATCCCTATACCAGGAACCATACCTACCCCCCTCGCCAGGTAGACAACCTCATTCAGGAGACATCAAGGTTGAATGAAGTCCTCCAGATGGAATTCTCTGAATTGTGAAAATAATCAAATTGATTCTTGTTTATTTTTCACACATATCTTTTTAGCTTCAAAGGGGCTTTATTTCAAAGAGGATGAGTTTTACCAGTCAGGCAAAACTCATAGATTCTTCAGTTAATTTAACTGTATTTTGTTGATTGCACTTGCCTGGAGAGCACTACAATGTGATTTCTGGTTGTAAATTTATATTCTATTTATAAACAATTTATTTACTGTTTTAAATGTGTTTGAAAAACAAAAAAAATATTTGTAGTGTTTGCACTGGGTAGCAGAATCGGGCTTGAAATATTTATTGTTTTAAATGTGTTTGAAAAACATGTTATATGTAGTGTTTGCACTGGGTAGCAAAATCAGAGTTTATTTATTGTTTATAATGTGTTTGAAAAAATGTTATTTGTAGCATTTGCACCGGGTAGCAAATTTGGGCATGATTTATTAATTGTTTTAAATTTGTTTGAAAAACATGTTATTTGTAGTGTTTGCACCAAGTAACAAAATCAGACTCTGGTCTCGGGACTAAATACCTGTCTGGTACTCTTGGGCTCGACTAACTAATCTGGGTATATTAGTTTGCCCATGTAGTCAAATGTAGGCCTAGGTTTATGCTATAGTATAAGTTAGGCATGCATATTATTTCTGTGATAAAATTAGGCCACAATAAGTTTAAATGTACAACATAATAATTTGTATGTATTTTAAGAGTAATTGTAGGCTCTCTTGTTCTTTGCAAATTGTCATATTGAGCAATTTAGTTAATCTTTGTATAATGCTGGATTTCTTACAAAATTAACATTAGAAACTTAGGCTATTTTTTACATAGAGTTAGTGTTAGGTTAGGCTATAGCCACAGGTTTTATCAAACTACCGGGTTTTGTGGAGAAAATGAATCATGATCAGTTTAAATATACAAAAATATTTTGTATGTAGTTATAAAGCTATATTGTAGGCTCTGATGTTCTTGTTAATTGGAATATTGAGTGATTTAGTTGAGCTTTGTAAAGCTTTGTAAAATTTACAAAATTGTTACAACAAAAACACATTAAAAACGTAGGTCTAGGCTACGTGATATTTTGGAACCGGGTAGCAACAATGTGATTGTGTACCCAGATACCCGGTGCAAACACTAGATATTTTGATTTTTATAAGCCATTTTTATTCAAGTCAATCCAAAAATTCAGGATTCAGAAATCATACAACTGTGTTAGAAGGGATTGCCATATGCTCAATGCATCGACGAGGTTGTTGCCATTGCTTCATTTCCATTTAAGGGCAATTAAGGAGCCAACAATATCTTATCGGATGAGGATATTTTTTTTCTGAAAAAAGTCTTTGTGCCATTTATTATATGTTACTTTCATGTAAATATAAAAAGATTTTAATTCAAAATATTTAAAATTGTAAGAAGAAGAAAAAGAGAAAAGTTTTAATGAAATAAGATAAAATAGTATTAGATTTTTAATGATAAAATATTGTCCTCAGTAATTTGATGATAATTCTAGTTTGATGAATTTGAATAAGTTCATAGTATGGTAAAGTGCTTGATATTATGTGTTGCCACCCCACCTTTCATTGGGACCCACACATGCCATAAAAAATAGTGTTTAATTCGAATAAAAAACAGGTAATGTTGCAGTATTATTATGTATTTATTATTTAAGGCATTCATTAATATAATTTGCTTCAAGTTTAAAAGAGCATTCCCACTAAAGGACGAACAGATATAAGTGTTTATACAATCAAGCTTTTTTTACAATATCGATGCTGCAGACATTTTCTGATCTGTTGTCAAATGATGTTGCCAAAATCATTCAAATTGTCCTGATGCACTAACCCATTTTCAAGTAATCTAGTAATAATGATGCTGTAGTATTAGACCACACAATTTCTATATGTAGCTGGAATGTACATGGCCTAGATGTAATGCACTTTAGTTATGTCAATTCCACTAAAAGTTAGCAACATCATGCCATGCTATATGGACTGTAAGTTAGTTCTATATGTGTGTAGGAATGTATGTTCACTTAAACTTGAGTTATACAGTGCCTCTATGTTAGTGTAGCATTTGGGAATTGGGATAAGCAAATTGTGTGTCCTTTATATTTGATTTTGACCTAAATTGCACAAGAAAAATTGAAATCGATTTAATACCCAAACTATCATTATTCATAGATGACATGTAGATACATAACACACAAGGTGTTAGCAGTTTATGTTTAGGAGGAAGTAGCATGTTCATGTGCTTACACAAACCCACTAAATTTGTATATAATGGTAACATTTAAATGTTGTAGTGTTTTTAAAGTTGATACAACATAGAAACCTTCAATGGGAATGTTTCGGATTTTGCAAAAAAACAAGAATTCATTTAATCTACTATATTTTTGTTAAGTATAAATTATTATTAAGGGAATGATTTTAGGCTTGTGTCAGGTATAACCTTGCAGCTGACTGGGAAAGTTTTTTAAAAGACACATTTTTTAATAAAATTTGTGAATTATTTAATATGTTAATTAGGTTAATTAGGTGCCATCATATTTTCCTGTTACAATTCCAGAGTCTGTTCGATCATACTAACATGTTCATGTATGTGTGTGATGTTACTATGGAAACATTATGGCACTGTCACAATGACCAGCTCTTTCATGGAGGATCTTAACATTTAAAAAAAATGTCAAATTGATGAGATGTTATCTTATCATTTTGTAACAAATGATGAAGTGTTCAGTTCATCACTTTACAACAAATTGACAAATTACATATAGAAAATATCTTTCTCATTTTGCAGAAAATCTATGAATACCCTTAGATACTACATTATCTTGTAAATTCATAATTTTTCAGCAAATTGATGAATTACGAGAGTGGGTGGGGTTTTGCAACAAATGAAGAAATATTGAGTTAAAAAATATCTTGACAAGTCATCATTTTGCAACAAATTGATGAATTACCTAGATTTGGGATCTCAGGGTGTAAAGTAAAAAGCCAATATATTCACTTTCTATATCCTGATCAACTTCATACATTCTGTAATTCAATGATTGGTACACATACTTATGAATATGAAATTACACTTAATTAATTTCCATGAACGGTCAGGACATAATATTAAATTGCTGAAAGTAATTGTTAACACAAAGGGGCAATGTCATATTATACAGATAGATGTCCCAATAGGAGTAGATAAACCCCATTGTTTTTGGTGTCCCTATCATAAATATTAATGAGTGGTAGTGTACTTCATACAGGTAGATGCCCCATGATGAGTAGATAAACCCCATTGTTTTTTGGTGTCCCTATCATAAATATTAATGAGTGGGAGTGTACTTCATACAGGTAGATGCCCCATTGATGAGTAGATAAACCCCATTGTTTTTTGGTGTCTCTATCATAAATATTAATGAGTGGGAGTGTACTTCATACAGGTAGACGCCCCATGATGAGTAGATAAACCCCATTGTTTTTTGGTGTCCCTATCATAAATATTAATGAGTGGTAGTGTACTTCATACAGGTAGATGCCCCATTGATGAGTAGATAAACCCCATTGTTTTTTGGTGTCCCTATTATAAATATTAATGAGTGGGAGTGTACTTCATACAGGTAGATGCCCCATGATGAGTAAGTGTACCTCATTGTCTTTAGTTCTTTAATATTAAAGATTGAAAATGTCAGTATCTCCACAATTGTACATCTTAACAGTTTTGTCATCGAAACCACATCCCTTGTAAACATTTCATTTTTTATGCTGGTTGTTATTGGTTCACCATAGTTATTATTGTGTTATATATATATGTATATACAAAGGTGCATCAAATGTAGAATATTTTTAATGCCAATTATTATTGTTTTTAAGTCAACAATTGACTTGTAGAGAATTAACTTATTCTTTATTTTTATGTAAAATCAGAAGTATCTTGATTATTTTATGTACAAACAGACACCAACTTCAATATAAAAAAAAAATGTTCAAGAGTTTTTGTGCATGTGATAAACATGCATGTTGATATTGAAAGGTCAACAACCCCAAATTAATTTCACTGCCATCCCATGAAGTCTAAGCCCCATATATAACAGCAATTCTAGCATATACAAAGCAAGTGTTGTTAATATATATTAAATAGAGTCAATTATTTTGAAAGGACCAGCCTTTATTGGGTTGTGCATGCACATGGACTGCATTGTATAATCAGATGACATGGGTGGTACATTTAGAATTTCACTGGGGAAAACCTAGAGCGTCACATGTCACATTCTAAAAACAAATTAACAGTCTCTTTTAAATTCATTTAAATGTCTGTTATAGTTGCCCATTTTCTATTGTTGACTGATTTGTGAAGGAAATAAATCTGAAGCAAGTCACCTAGTCCATTGCAAAATGTAAATACAGTATTAAGGAAGGTTCTTGGCTGGTGCTGTGGCTCAGGATCTCCAAGCATGATGCTGCCCTGGCAAGTTTGCTGCCACCAGTTTGTAATTCAATGTGTTGCAGTGCCACAATCGTTGCATGAGGGAAAGGGGCCAGTAATATTCCTATTGGTGTACATAAAACATTAATGGTTGGGAGGTAACAGTTTTGTGGGCTATCATTTCCTGTTATTGATTATTATGTTATTGATCTTACTGGACACAACACTGAAATTATTTGAAATGTCTTTCTTTATCTCAAGCATGTATGACAAACCAGCACCAATGTTTATGTGGCTTGAAACACCTTTGAATCAAATAACAATTAAAATATGTATGTGAGTGTGTTCCTGTTATGATTAATTCACTACACAAGCTACAGGCACTGCACTTATTTATTTATTATGCGTCTCAAAATTAGATTTTCAAAGATGGCACTGAGTTTTTGATCTAAAAAGGCCATGAATGTGAGATGGTCTTTCATGGTTTGATTGGGATGTGATTGGTGGGATTTGAGTGTAATCTTCAAACCATTTAAATATTCTGATCTAATTCTTCTGTTCTTTTGTATCTTGTGCATTATATCCAGTACCCCAGCATGCAGGGAATGACAGAGAGTGTAACTTCACCCAAAAAATTCCATTCCATGATTATATAGTTTATGAAAGGCCATGAGTGGCCATCAAATATGATTTTTGTGCGAAACAGTTGAATGTAATCTCAAAGATACATGAACCATTTAAATCTAATATTTTTAGCCAAACTGGTGTGAGCTATTGTGATCATGTAGCACTCTCTCTGTAAAGATTTGTTTTTCACATTTATACATCCTTGGACAGATTTTGATGCAACTTGGACACAATGGGTGGGCAATGGGTCATCAGTGGTCAAAGGCCATTTAGGGGTCATTTCATGAAAACATGAGAAATGCTTCAGATTTAATGACAGTCTTGAGTGTTTGTCATAAAGATGTTTCAGTATCGCTTCATTTGTGGTGTTCAGATTTAAGGTAACAAAGATGGGGGTAATTTGGGTTCATTTTTGGTTCCAATGCCGAAGGCAGCATCTGAACCTATGCAGTCAAGTTGGCGTGTGTGTGTGAGTGTGTGTTTTCTGTGTATGTGACACTTGAGCTTGTAAACACGATATCTCAAAAAGGAGAAGGTGGAATGATATACTTGGTATATATGTTGGCCATAATGAGTAGATGATCCCTATTGTTTTTGGTGGTCATGCTATGATATTAATGAAGGGGGGGAGCTTAAAGTAAAATTTTTAAAATGCCAATATCTTTGCAACAGTATGTCCGATCTGCTTCATACTTGGTATGGTGATGTAAGTTGAGTGGTACATTTTCCCAAGAGAGTTACATTTCATCTAATTAGTATTCATGAGTGGGCGGGGCTTATGCTAAATCGCTAAAAAATACCTTGTAAACACG
>JAODFY010040096.1:0-12623 GCA_027580055.1 Paracaudina chilensis | reverse complement strand
AGTTTAAAGGGCTGGTACTATCATACTGTAGGTAATTGGGATCTCATTTCAGTGGGGGAGGGGGACACATTGTTATTTAAAAAAAGGAAATCAGAGTTATCTCAGAATTGTAATTGTGGGAGGGCACACACTGGTGAAGGGGGGGGGGTGCCAACTGGGACCATGACCATCGAAGATGTGTCAACAAATTTATAATTTCATCTTTTTCTTTCAACAAATGGACAATTCTTTAATTCTAAAATATAGCACCATTATGTGTAGCTCAGCACCCTTAATTATACAAAAAAACATAGGGAAGGGGGCATCACCTCCCTGAGCCTCTGGACAGCATCCGTGGTTACTGTAAAAGGTACTGTAATAAGCCAAAAACATTCTCACCTGCATTTATTTTCCCATGATTTTTAGTCACGTGCGCATTGCCGGACAAAGTTTATCGAATGCAAGTTAACTCATGGTATGGAAATGCTTCAGTTGAACAGCCACGATATATTATCATCATCAATTTTATTTAAGTTCGAACAAATCACATTTACACAATGCGATAGGATCACGTGCAATAAAATAGCGTGATACCAAATCACACCCAATTTTGTTGGGTCATGTAAATGCAGCTTAAGAATGCTAACTTAACACTAACTTCACAAGAATTTATTCCAGAAATACTTTATATTTATTATGTAAAGGTGATAAAAATTCATACATGAACAATATAAACAAGAAGGGGCCCATGTATTTTTTTTTATAAATATTTTTTCAATAATATACTACTGTAAGAATGTTTGCACCGGCTTTCCCGGTAGTATCAGTGTAGAACCAGTGTACAACAAAAATGCACAACAAAAAAAACTTTGTAATTACAATACACCTGCTAATCTCTTGATACCAATATAATACATTATAGTTCGGCGACGAAACTCACACACTTTTTTGGCCTAATTTCTGTGCAAATATGCCGATTTATGATGTGAAAGATTCAGAGGGGTCTCTTAATCATAAACTAACATGAATGACAACATTTCCTTTTGGTGAAAGAAGGCCAATTCTCAGGCAGGCCCAAACCCTGATTATTGCTTTAAATCCTCTACATATTAAGTCGCAAACTTCTTCCAGATAGGGAACTCCTCAGCTATGCCATTCTCTATTGCTTCATGAGAATGAACCCCCCCCCCCCCTTAATGATGAAGATGTTTTCCATAAACTTATAGCTCTTCATTTTTAAAACCATATTTCCCATCGGAAGTTACGAAATAACATCAGAGCAACATTTTTGATTATCGTATCGAGGCTGACTGTCTTTTGCGTGAAATGCACTTTGGGTTCGTCGCACTTTTGATAATTAGGGATACAGTATATTGCGGCTGACACTTCCCAAAAGGTATGATTTAGTTTTTTTTGGGGGGGGGAATTTGCTTTTAATTGCTATGCATCATAGCTTTTTCTGATTGTAGTTAAGGGTGTCGATTAACTGTTATTCGGAAACAGGGTCACAGACACATTTTATCATTGCAGGAGGTCTGAGGTTGTACTGTATGATGTTATACAATACTGTATTTTGTACACTGTTTCCGTGGTAACATTGTTGACTTAGACGTGGGAAATCTACTTAATGCTGTCCCTTTCTTTAGGGAGCCCCTGACTATACAAATTCTAACCCCCTCCCCCATTTTTATTAACAAATAAAGTATTGTTGAAGGAAATAAATGTATTATAGGGCTTGACTTGGTTGTCCGTTACAATAAACACTAATTATGGCACTTTCCCACTGTAATTCTGTGCCCTCATCCCCAAGCTTGTCCCCTACCCATAACCCCTGCCCCTCCCCATAGCTCTGTCCCCTCCCCATAACTCTGTCCCCTCCCCATACCGCTGTCCCCTCCCATGTTCGAGCTTCGTAGTATGCTGACATCGATATTTTTAAGAGGGGCAGGATTGAAAATCCACTGAGGTGTATACAGCATGTACAGTAATATGAACTACTCTAGGTGGTTATAAAACAAAATATTAGTTTGGATAAAGAATGGAAATATTTGGGAAATTTTGGGGGAAATTAGCCATTTAGGTGCACATATAAAAAGAAACATAATACATTTAGTTCATGAGGGGAACTGCATGGGAACCAACCATGCAATGCCCAACATTCTTTGAACCGCCTACTATCATAATAATATCTATCAAAGCAATATCCTGTTTACAAATTTTGATACAAATTTATTTTAGAGTGGACATGTAGTATAGTATAGTATAATATAGTATATATATTTATTCAGCCAATATTTAAACATAAACATTAAAACATCGGTAATTACAGTGTTCTAAGAGCTCCATAACAATAAATACAAAACAATAATAAAGACAAAACAGTAAGACAATAAAACAGCGAAGAGACTAAAAGGATAAGACAGATGTAAAGGTTAAGACAATAAGAACTATCCAACAGATAAGAGAGCTAAGAGTTAAACATTTTAACAGCTGTATGTATCATGTTCATTCATGATGCTCTGTAGGGTGTGTACATAGCTCTTCATAATATGAGCCATTTCTCTCATATAGGACTATCTATTGCCAAAGCATGAGGGTGGGGAATGGGTATCACATGTTTGGTGTGCCTCCAACTATTAAAGATGGACCAATGAAAGCAAACCGATATTACTCGGAGCCCAAGTTTATGCCCAACCTCTCTCTACCTTCAACTCAACTTGACCAAAATTCACTAATATTTTGACATTTCTGGCAATGTCACACTAAACAACCATATGTAGGGAACCTCTCTCATTATGCTTATATACATGAGATAGTATAAAAGATATGCAGTCAAGAGTCAACTGAGAAAAACACATCATCAAATATTACAACTGTTCAGTGTATACAGTATAAAATTATAAATAATATTCAAACATCCAATATTTCATGATTCGTATCTGTCAAGATTCCTAATTTACATTATGGATAAAAGTAAGGCATATATATGTCATGTTAGTCCAGACATTTAAATCTTGTCTCTGGCAGATTTAGGCAACATTATTTATAGAATAATGCTGCAATTATTCCATCAAAGTGGAATCATGTTACCATTTTTCTTGGCCTGTTTTGCTGTGTTCGGCAGGCTGAAAGCTAATAGCCTTGTGCTTTACACTATATACAGTAGTATAGAAACAAGTAACCAGAAATCCATAGTACTCATATTCCAAATTTATGATGAAACAAATGTCCTAAAATAGAAAGATGGCTTCAAGCATCCACTTGTAATGAAGATCACAGTAACCAAGTAACTGCAGCACAATAAACCAAGATGTTCACTTGAGTATGCACTTCGTCGTATTTATGACATCCTGTTGTTCCCGAAGGTGGCGATTAAAGTTTCAGATCTGTTCGTTTCGCTGTGATGTCGTTGAATAATTCATACTGTAATTATTGATGGGTATTCGCCATAAAATTTGTATATGCTTAGAACGGAAATGAACGTCACAGTTCAGCCAATTTTGGTTTGGGATAATATTGTGGAAAATCCCATTATATGGAACTCATTATCTGCACCAGTGCTAAAGCAATTTTCTATCAAGGCTGCCCCAGGGTTGGCAGAACAGGAGAGGAGAATGTGACAAATGCCCCTCCCCCCCCCCCAATTTTCTACAAAGCATGAAAAATTCAACTGTTCCCTTTTTCAAGAACATCAAGTTAGAGCCTTCTCATGTCAGTATCGCACCCCCACCACCAAATTCCATAGATCTACTTAATAACCCAACCCCTGGACCCAACCCATGCCCCATGTGCATACTGTACTGTACCTTAATGGCATTCTGCAATATATATGCGATTGTAAATTTCAACAATAGACTTGTAAGTAATGAATCAATATAAACCATACTATTGTAGCTTGGGGTGTGCTTGTAATGCCATTCAAAATTCTGCCAAATCATGAGATGTACAATGTACTGTAAATATATTCTTATCAATCACATTGCATGCGTAAACATCTCAGCGCGTTTTACAAGCATACAATCTATAAAAACATTAATTACAAGCAATAAAATTATCAAAGCTCTAGTCAAATTTTAAGCATATATACAGGTAACAATTAAAGATAAAAATGTGATATGAGAATCACAAAAGAATAAAAAAAAATGAGATAACAATGTTAATTAGCCAGCCATTTTTTTTTTTTTTACAATATTACACAGGACATGGATCAATTATGTGTTGTTTCTACTTTAACAATAAAAGTAATGCGGTTCCATCGAGGCCACCAAACTTTTGACAGGACCACCATTCAGGACCATGCATGATAACTTGCTGGTTGTCTTTTTGGACTTCCAATTTTTATACTGTATTCTATAATGTTAGAAACAAAAACTTGGAAATATGTTCCTGAGACAATCAAAAATCTTTTGAATCACAAAAATTTAATTTATAGCTCGTACTTCTTACCTCATAACCTAATTTGCTTATCCTTTATTACTGTAATTATGCATCTGGCCTATCTTTGACCCAGGTCGCCCTTCCCTTTAGTCAAAGTTAGGCCAGGTGCATAATCGTGGTAATAAAGGATATGCAAATTAGGTTATATTAGGTAAGTATGTCGCTGAAATGCCCAAACCAGGTAAGTTTGGGGCAAATTATAACATTTGCTTACTAATTGTTACAGTGAGATTTACTGATATAGTATTAACAGAGTGCACACAGTTCAACCGGTGGCTTGTTAGGCCTATTATTATTTTCGCATGATGCGACATACATCGGCAATGGAGCTGCTAAAATGATACAGATGTACGGACGAACAACTTAAGACTCACTTCAGCAATACTTCCAGCAAATTTCTCTCCGTCAAAATTACTCACTTTTTTGTGGTAAGAATTGGAACGATTCTCTACATTATAGTAGTATTATTTATTAAGTTCTCTTGTAATCTCTCATTACAATTATATTCTTTTGGTCGACAAATATGGTTTCAGGGAAAGAAGAAAAAAAATTAAGTGCAGTGATCTAAAAATAGTCAGTTCATGTCACTGTAATATCTTAAGAACAGTTCTTGAGAATGGATCTATAACTGCAGCCTAACATAGGACAAACCCAGGAAGAGAGCTTGTCAGCTTTTACACTTTGGCAACACCATCTCGCCTTCCATAGATCCGCCTCTCCCAGCCAATGAGCACGGTGCTCTCCATCTCAATCAAATTAAGGAGGAGAGAGAAGAAGTAAAAGAAGAAGGGAGCCTCCGACGGGAAATGTTTACAGCGCTGCTTGCTAACATCCGGTCGTCGCGTATGATTGATTACCGGCCCTAGTACTCCGGAAATCAGTCCGATATATCCTGCTCGTGTGGGCGGTGAGAGGGTGAAATGCGAGACAGCTCTGCCGATGCTCTGAAGTTGCGTTTAGGGCTAAATCTTGTTGAGACGTGTGCAATACGATAGCAGGCTGGGATAAACGAACGACAGGACAGAAAATGGACGTATTTGTTCTGTTGGCATTGCGGTTTAATTTGATTATTCAATCATCATTCGCAACACTCACATTTGGTTGTTATGAAACCCTTGAGTGCAGGAGGCTTTGATAATATTTCATGTTTGGGAAAAGTGTTAAAGGAGTCTCTAGGGCTTAAACTATGCCAAACAGAATTTCAGACTTTCAATTCTCCAAATAGAATTCCTTCAATTTAGTTCCTTTAATCTATGATTCTATAATATTCAACTTTTTAATTGTTTGCAACAGTATAGCTGCACAAAGTCACTTCACTGATTACAGTAAAGGTGTTCGATCTGATTCTCACTATGATATATTTTTTCGTTAAAGATAAAAGTCTGGCCTCAAAGTGAATTTCACAGACCCACCCACGAAATGTGTGATTCGTCAAAGCCCCATACTTTAAAAGCAAATAAGGTAAAAGCCAGTAGATTGACAGATCTACCATTGTCATAATACTACACAATAATAGGGTTGTCAGAACATAGGGGTGGCGGCAAATATGGGTGTCGGGGAAATATAGGTGTCCAAACACAAAGGGGTGTCCAAACATAGAGCAGTCGTCCTCTATTCAGCATGAAATCGGTACATACAGTATGTGTTCCAGTTGGTGATGATGCTTAGGCTACTTAGCCTAACAGGCTGTACACACATTAGAAATTAATTTTTGGTTGGCCTTGTCACATTTTGTGTTGGTACCGTACATGTTTTTCTGTCATTTTGTTACTGCATGTTCTCATGTGTGTGAATTATGTATCTTATAACCATATCTGTGAGATTGTTAGACCTATATTCAGCCAGCCAATATTTCTTTGGTCTTAAAATCCATGTTTTTTTTTTTTTTCTTCTTCTATAGTATGTGTTTTATTTGGGTATCATAAACATTCAATTCAACCCCAGACTTTGTTTGGAATATTTGTTTACACAAAAAATAACTTCGAGATGCGAAATGGTGCTCTCATTTGACATTTTTTAATGAAATTTTACCTGTTAAAATATTATATTTTCCTTGTCAGCACTTTATACTTTGCACAATGATTATAATCTGGGTTCACCAGTTCTGTAAATATTTATCAATTGTAACAAAAACAAACAAAGTAGTGAAATAAGTTTAAATTAAACTCTGATACATATAATATAGTTAGTTAGTTAGTTATTTAGTTAGAATTTGGATGTAATGGATACATTCCTCTGTGGACTCTGGACTTCCTGTGTGACAGGAAAATAAAGCAAGGAAGCAGGTACACTGCAGGCATACTTGTACTTCCCACACTGTAACATGATGACTGTGTTGTTCCACATATCCAATTTACAGCACTTGACTTAACCTTGTTTCCATCTGTTCGATAGAAATAGAATCTTTGAGAAACAATTGCTGTTCAAAAAAATTACAAACTTTGTCATAGATATACCACTTCAACTTTGGAGAAGAAAAAAAAAACATGGAAAAAATCAATAAAACAAATCACAATTTAGAGTTTCCAAGCCAAATTATCCTTTTCTTATATTTCAGAAAGGTTGATCTTTAAAACTGAACTATTAATTTAACTCACCCACCCGTACCTCATACAGTATGAATTACTTTAAAATATTGTGTTTGAGCATTTGGCAGACATCTAGCACAGTAAATTGGTCACCTTTGTCCTTTGATGAAACAAAAATTCTTTGTTATTCTTTGTGCCACATTTTTATTTTTTATAAAACATTGAAAACTATTTCATCATACTAATATCTTTGATAAGTGTACCATATATATGCCAATTTTTCGATAATTAAATATTGCAAAATTTACAACATTTTTAATATTAAATCCACCATTTATCTGATTATAATACCACCGATACCGATACCACCGATTATAATATTAAAATCCGCCATTTATGCGATACACATTATATCAACACAGAAAAGAATTTTCATTGCTAGTACGTGGCATCGATCGAAATTTTTGTTAGGGGTGCCAGCACAGCTTTTATTTACTGGCTGAAGAAATTAAAGAAAGTGTTTTGATAAGAACACAGTGTGGAATAGGTTACGTATATAGTATGAGTATTGTATTAAAAAATATATAATACTCCAGAATTTTACCATAGGGGAGGCGGATGGTTAAGAACCGGTTTTCTGTCACCAGAGTGCAAGGCCGTGGACAAAGGTGACCGCTTGCCATTATGACAGTTGTAAATTTGCCCTGCTTACATTAATTGTGGTTTGCCCATCACGCCATCCCATCAAATTCCTGGCTGGCGCACCCCCGGCCACGCCAGTGTAAAAGACACGGTTCATTCATCGCTCCTCATTAGTTACAATTCACTTATTTTAATTCCAGTTCGTTGTCATAAATAAAGGCCCTTGATCAGGATTCCCCCCAAAATTAGCCCCTCGAGGCTTTAAGATTTTTGAATTCTTGCAATACCGCATTCTTCTCCGGGAATTTAGATTAGTGCCTGTAAATCGGTGGTCTTGGCGTAATAACAAAGCGTATTAACATTGGTGACAAGAATATATACTGGTACATGTTTAAATGCATTGTTGTTGTGATAAGGCTACCCCCCCCCTTCTCCACCTATACCCTCCTCCTTGTCACAAGTAATGTGAACATAAATTGACGGTGGAATTTATCATCTTGACCAAAGGGTGTAGCTACTGTATATAGTACTGCAAATCAACATACATGTGCATTGCATGTTATGGAACACTACAAATGTACTAGACTAGTGTGGGAAGATAACAGGCAGCCACCCCCCCCCCCCCCCCACCCAGTTATAAAATTCCTGTTTATCAAAATAAGTTTATTCAATTTCATTTCTACGGATGTTTTCCAGGACTTGGATCATTTTGTTTAAAGAAATGACTTCCCTATCAGACATATTATACTGTATATTCTAAATTAAGATTATTATACTTTGATTTCATAGAATTATTATGAGATAGCATCATTGGAATGTTTCGAAATTTCTGTCCAATTTAACGAGTAACTTCATAAAGGACAACTTCCTTCCACCTCCCCCACAATTAGGACGTGCTATATGGTCTGTGAGCAGTGGCGAGTGGCATCAGATGGCATTCAAAGGTCACATTGGTGTGGATGCAAGTTTTTTTTGTCTGTACTCTTTTTATTCTGTTTTACAATAAATGTGGGGTCATGTCTCCCCAGTCAGTATCTAAATCGCTGCCCTTGCTCATAAAACCTTTGTTTCGGCTAGAAATACCAACAGAGCACCACTGTATGATTTTGCCAAGTATGGTAATATATATACAGTAAGATATGCAAATTGGGTTTCAATAATCCATTACCAAAACATTACCAAGAAAATGCATCACCCTTAAAATCTAATAAACTGAGAAATATCAGTTTCACACATTGGCTGTTGAAAATCAAACTCGTGAGCCAATAATCCGCCAACGCTTGTGGGCGCACACAACTTACAAGTGAGAACACCCTCTGCCTGTGTTACAACCAGATCTCTAATAAAAAGTCAACAAGCTATATATATGCATATATGGTGGTGCATTATGAAACACGGTCCATTCTGGAAAACTCGAGTCAATATTTTCCGAGCAAATATTTACCAGCGAACAAGATGTTTGGCTTCTATTTGTACTTTTCTGACTGACTTGTTTATTGTGGTTTTACTATGATGGCCGCTTTTGCAAATTCACTGGAGCCTGACGTGCGGTTTCCACCGTGGGCAATGTACTTTTAGTATTTCCAGTTTGGTCTCTGTGGGGATCATTGCATGATAATACATGTAATGTTGAACTGCCTTGATCAGTATCGGGACTAAAACTACTTGCAGCAATGTTAACCCCGCCCCCAAAAAAACAAAAAAAGTTGTATCATGCCCTTCACCCCCCTCCCCCCTCCCACTCCCAAGTCAGTACTGCCATGAGAAAAAAAAGATTGCCCATCGTGATATTAAAAATGCTGACCCTTGAGGAAAATCATCCTTACCTGGAGAGAAAATGATACTGCCACATGCCCACACATTTGTCATTCCTCTCAGACTTTGCAACAATCACTATAGTTTGGGCCGATGGAAGCAATACTGTGGTGGCAATGGGTACTATTTGCATCAATGTCATTGAAGGCAGAGGAACTTCCCCCAGCCCCACCTCCAAAAAAAATATTTCAACCCTCTTAATCATTCTCCTAATGGGTTAAATGGGTAAACTGGGTATTAAGCTTAAACCTGAGCTATTAACTATGAGCCATTACTCTGTGGCACCATACAACTCATGGTACAAATGGGTAATATATGTACATGTAGGCCTACATTATTTTAACTTGATTTATTTACAGTAGAGTGTAAATTGCATAAAAAACTATTGGCCTACATGTAAATTTAGGCAACATTTAACTTTGCAATTTGGCTTTAAAATGTATATAGGCATTATATACAGGCAGGTCGCTAAATAATCCCAAGTGAACCAGACAAGCAAAAGAAATGGCTGATATACGTTTTGCTGTAATTGATAAATAGGCGTTGTACATACCATCACAGTAATGATAGTTATGAAGTGTATGAAGAGGAATGAGGTTAAAAGTTGGACAAATCTGGAAATGGTGAAAGTGACTCTGCCGGGGTTCGAACTCGGGCTCCTTCGCTGTATAAAGCGAATGCTCTACCACTGAGCTACAGAGCCTGCCAATCACCTGGCACAATAGGAATGCTTCCATATTTGGAACAACTCTAGTTCTCTATTGTTGACTGTTGCTGCAGTGATCAATTGTGATGCAAATCCAACTGAACACAATTGTATGTATATATATATGTATATAATTATATATATATATATATACAGTATATAAATAGCCGGATAATATTATTATTATATATATAATATATATATATATACATATACTTGAAAGCTTATGTATGAACCAATACAGATCTACAAGTACAGTACAACCTGTCAATATTGATTTCGGTGGTATGACAATACCAAGAGTGTTTTGCCTGTGGAAGGATATCTGTTTTGGGTAAACTTCCTTTTTTTCCTCCACAAAAAAGGACTTGAGATTTCCGCTTATTGAAACACTTCACTTTACCTGAGATTAAAACAAAACAAAAAATGGGTGAAACCGCGGGGATAACCGCTGTGGGAGGCACAAAAATATTGTGCATCAAATGTTAAATATTTTTTGAGGAGATTAAGGTTACATTTCCAGTGTAGAAATTGTTAAATGTAACTATCAGAACTGGGCCCCCATCCAGAAGTTTTAAAAGTTTTAAGAATATTATGACAAGTAAACATGTACAGTATGACATACAGGTCTTCTGTTGATTGTTATGATCAACAGAAAGCCATCTTCATAGATTGTTCACTACAGTATATATATATGCTTGGGAGTTGTGGTGATGACTGCACTTTTAATACCAAGCTTCATACAGGGGTTTGGGAATTTAAGCCACTCCACTCCCTCCACCTAAAAAATGGACTAATCCATACATTTATTGTGGATGGGTGCTTTAGTCAAAATTGTATTTCAGTTTTATAGATGCACCTGGATTCCTGGTTCCACTGCCGAGGGCTCAGTAACCTATTTGCTCATGTCTTGAGTGTGTGATGTGTGTGTGTGCATGTGTGTGACAATGAATAAATTCTAGACTTGTGTCGCCTGACTTACCTGTCCCTTACTCCGGCTCTGATAATGGCAGGCTAAAATTTCCCATCATAGCTCCCCCTCCCCTGATCATGCATTCTGTTGTACTGCCCTTCTATATGCTTCTCAACATTACTGTACAGTAGCTAAGAAGCATTGATGCCTGCCTTCTCGAGTTCCAGCCAACTAACTCAATCATCCTATTCTGTACTGTCATTCACTCCGTTCCTTAATGCCTTTTTTGTAGCTTGGATATTTTTCTCCTTGGATTGTTCTCCTTGCCTTTTTGAAGGAGAATTTGAGAAGATTTCCTTCCAACACAGTATAGTGACACTGTTAAAAATAAACAAGACATCTCAGCATTGACAATTTCTTTTTTGATAAGCACAGTATTAACATGACATGGTGTTCCTTCCACAGTGTAAACTTGCAATCTATAGTGTGTACTAATTAATACCTCCCCTCATATTATAAACTAATTTACATCTACTCTCTAAGGCTAATCTGTCCTTTACTATCAGCTACAGCTAAAGACTATTATGGAAACAGTATGTCATTGACTTTTCAAACTGTGTTACATTATCAATTCAGTGAGGTCTGCCACCTCATAGACTTTGTAACTTGTACTTTTAATATGTACTTTTAATATGTTCTTGATAATGTACTTTGACATACATGTATTAACATGTGAACTGAAGAAAAGTTTTGACTAAAGCTCCAATAGAATAAAACCATTACTGAATGCTGTTTTGATTTGAACGAATTTGAATTGGTGGCTTGAAAAAGGTGCTTGGAATTTTGGTCAATGGCTCAAAGCTAGCTAGGTCTTAGACAGAAGATGTGTCTAACATTCTAACATCGTGTCAGGATAAATCTTGTTAAATCCTCTTCTTCTCATTTGCAACAATTTTTTTTTCTACAAATATAGCAAATGAACTAAAATGGAGAACTCATTTTGGAACGAGAGATTAAGAGTTCCAAAAGGCTGTAGATTCTCGTCCCAAAATGAAAATTCACAGACCTCCTCCCCATGAACTATGGTGGAAGTCCTATACCTATTAACGGCAAATAATGTGACCAATCTAGCAGATTTCATCCATACTCGGTTCAAGATTTGTAAATCTTTAAGTAAAAGAAAAGCATTGTGGTTTCCATTACTATTTTACATATAAGAAGGCTTTAGCTTTGCATTTTTGTTTTGGAGGCAATAGAAACATTAAACGAAAAAGTCTGAAAATGTCTTCATGAAATATGAATCAGATGTGTATGTTAGACATCTTCCCAAATTTTGATAGAAAAATATTGTTTCCATCCCGAATTATGCATGTTTAAAAATCAGAGAAGGGCGCTGCCATTTTGTGCTTGCGAAGAATGTAAATTGACTTGAGCAACCAAGTAAAATTGGGATGTCATTGAACCCCCAGTAGCAGCAATGTAATGTACTTCTTTGTTTTTGTTCCCCATTTCTCTCATGAATTTTTAAGTGTATCTTACAAAGATCAAGATAATATTAATTTGATTTGAATTTATGTGTATTTTTTTCGGATATTTGACAACA
>JAODFY010039985.1:0-12624 GCA_027580055.1 Paracaudina chilensis | reverse complement strand
TTTCGATGACGTTTTGACAAATCGAACGCTGGCTCGAGCCACTCGAGTCACTCGAGCCGGTAAATCGAACGCACCTACTGTACAACAGTGCCAATGTGATGTCATAATTTTAGAGTTAGCTAGGACAGGCTTGCACTTCCGGTTTGTGCGTTTCAAAATTCGTTCCTCAAATTCTATGACACAAAAACATGCATAAATATATACACAAGATATTTAAATATTCTCTTCATTTTATAAAATACTCATGGATTGGATCCGGACAATTCCGTTAAGCTTAGTCCTATAAAAAACAATCCTATACTCTGATTGGTTCTTTATATCCTGCTCTATGGATGCTTCTGTGCCACCTTCACCCTTCCTATGATCAACTCTACTATTATTATTGTTTTCCAATCTGGAAGTTCATTATCTGTGGCTAAACGGGAGCACCTGTTCAACTTCAACAGCTGTTTAGGTCGATGTACATTGTATTGCATGCTGCACACAATGGCCGTATAATAATGAGCCTATATCATAACAAGGGGATAATGATAATCATATTTACGTATACCGTACATAGGCCAAACCGTGAAGAAAACAGCAGATCAACCGTTCATAAATGTGAATGAATCAAAATATCGCTTAAAATAGAGAGAATGGAACTTGGGAGCTTATTTTCTGGTCGCAATGCTGACGGCTACTCATCAAGTGGAAATATCGTTGGTTAGTAACACTAGAAGTAGTAGGACCTAACAGACTACAGGCACAGAGCCTAGTATTGTAGTAACACTACAGTAACAGTTAGGCCTATACTATAGGCCTACAGTAGGTCTAATGTAATTTAATAATGATAGCCTCCTTATTGCTTAACCGCACTTTGGCCTAACGTTAAGCGTAACTTGTGAGGACTATGCTAGGCCTAACTGTTAGGCTTAGCCTAGGGCCTGGGCTAAGCCTAACTGTTAGGCTTGGCCTAGGGCCTGGGCTAAGCTGGGCTAGGGCCTAATCATGAGTAATCGGTGAACGCTACTGTAGGTCTACATTACGTTCGTTCTTCTATTCAACATAACATAAATTTCAGACTGGTACTGGTAGTGTACTTAAGTAGGCCTAGTATGTAACTAGATCTTATAGGTCAGGTCAACAAGAATCCAGTGTATATTATGCTAGTGTAATCAGGCATGGCCATCGCCTATTGTTCAAGGCCATCAGTTCCTGTCAATTTTGATGTTATGCCATTAGCTTAGGACCTAGGCTAGGCCTAGGCCTTATATTTATTTATCACTTTAATTTGTAAAAATGGTTTGTTTTATAACATTTTTCATGACCCACCTCCTAGAGGAACTTGGAACTCCCAACACTTGAAAAATGCAGAAAAAACTGATAACTGAAAACATAATAGTAAATAATGAGATCCCAGCAATGCAATGTGACAAATTCCTTACTGTTCATCCTGCTAGATGTGGAGCCAAATTGCCTCAATATAAAAATTTTGCACTTGATAATATAATTGAAAACAAGGCAAATATTAACAGTAAAGACAAGTATATTCATTGTAAAACTCCCCAATATAAAGTTATAAACACTCATTTTTCCCTTCCACTATTATTGAGTGGAATAAATTATCTAAAGATATGGCAAACTTGCAATACTGGATATCTTTAGGCGCTGTCTCATGCGCTCTCTCTCCCTAGTTATCTGTTGCTTTTTTGTCCCTTGGGTTTCTGCAACATACCAACGACGACATCCAGGGATTTTATTTTGACTGGATTATATTATAAGGCATGCACCGTAGGCCCTATATGGCAAAGAAATTCTAAGTACCTGATGTCTCTTCAATAATAGTCCTATAGGCTAATATTAAGCTTAGGTTCATATACAGCAGAGCGTCAGGCCGATTTGGTTTTAACTGGTTTACTATGCCTAACCTTTATGTACACTGTATATGCTGCATAATGTTAGCAGATTTATTGTCAGGAAGCAGGTCTTTTGTCATAAACAAGCACAAGTCACATTCTGGTTTTTGTGTGATTCTCAGAGTCCATATGTTTTTCATGCATATTTACATTGCAAGGTGTTTGTTTGGCCATTTTCAAAATACACTGAGACTTCAATGGAAGGTATGTTCCATTGGCAGACCTACTTGACCATACCAAACAGTGTCCCTTTTATAATCATGGATCCCTTTTATAATCATGGATCCCTTTTGTGATCACCTGCCTTGCAGCCCATCTTTTTTTGACTGTTCATGATCATCAAAGTATAGGCCTGTATGCAAACTTATGGACCCCTGTGTTTCCATTCTTTTACCACTTCCATAAAAGTCTGGGGAGGTGGAAAAATAAATAACAGTGTCCCATCACCAATGCACAGCAGCCATGCCAAACAACCGAAAAACAGATTATCCCATCAACAACTGAGTTATGCTTCAACAGAAAAATCACAATAGACCAGTGCCAGATTTGGGCACTGCTTCTCTGTGCTGTGCTAACACATTGAGCATAAATGTGTTGTTGGGTTTGTGACATACTTATAAAAGCATAAATTCTAGAAAGGGGACCAAATTGTTGGTCCGCCCCCAAATTTTGTTTAAACCGGCTAACCAAGAGATTAATTTGGAGTAAATTTACTTGTGTTCAAATGATAGTCCTAATCGGTCGGAATCAGGCTGATCGAAATATGGCATTTCAAAATTTTGGTAACTAGTTCCAACTAGCAAGCTTTTATTAGCAGGATGTTGGTAGTCTCCGATGACCCTAATTAGTATCCTTCACTGTATAGTACAGTATGATATGCTGCATGTGACATTTAGTTATATATATAGTGTAAATAACACACGTCCATGCAATTCTTTGCCTCCCAGTAAAGTTTGACAACACATCACAAAAAAAAAAAAAAAAATCCATGATTGGTGCAGGTAATGGTGACAACATTTCATTGCAATTGAATGAATGTCACCATACTGTAGTGGCTTCATCCTAAATATAAATATGCCATACAAATTCATGCATCCAGCACTGAAGTGTGTCATTGGGCTCTATGAACCAAACTATACTACAATACTAAGGCCCATGGACAATCCAGCATATACAAGCTCAATAAGTTACACAATATGTCTGTATGTTATGTTTAAAATGTTATGTTAGCTTGAAATAAAGTATATTAATAAAAATAATAATAATACCCAATTGTGTGTGTATACCACCCTCCCTTATTATAATAACAGAACTTGAATCCACTATATAGATTATTGTACATGTGTAGTTTAAGCCTGAACCTACTTGAATGTGTATGTAGACAAGGTGTTAAATAAGCCAGTTCAATAGTCCAATTACACATAATTACGCATAAATCTGCCATATTGCTGCAAAACCAAGAGCAAACATCAACCCCTACCTACATACAGCATCTATGTAGCTCAAAATTCTTGATTCAACCTAGTTTGCTAAAACTAAAAATCTGAAGGTATGCATAACAATTTGGTCATTTGGATTTCTATTTAATATACTGTATACATGGTTTATGAAACAACTCCTTGACTCTTTCATTTCTTACCGAACATGACGTGCAGTTTATCCTACCATATGTGGCCATTTTTTAGTGTGTTACTACTGTATATCTGTGTAGGCCTTATTTGACCCTCGTTGTTTTAAACCTCAATCTGTTGCAACCTTATTGCTTTTGATCCGCCAAATCATGCAGTGCTCATGCAACATGTTTTTAGGTAGGTACACACTTTAACAAGGAAACAAAAAAATATATAATAAAGCACCAACTGGCTATAAATGTGCTGGTAGGAATTTAATCATGTAATACTATACTGTAATACAAAGCCCAAAACACTGTAATACCAACAGTGTATCCATTATATATTTGTTGTCTGTATAAATCACTGACAAGTAATCTGTGGATTTCTTTGCTGGGAATATTATACTTTTGGAAATTGTTCAGTATGTTTCTCCAGGACTTTCAAAAGCCTTTTTGTGTGTGTTGTTGCCAGTTCACTCTGGTGGATTCACCAGGTTCACTTTTTAGGATTATAGGCCTACTACTGTACATGTACATGTAGAATTTTAAAATGTGTTGAAGTAAATTTTACCCACATACTCATGTCAAATTTCACTATTGGATTTTCATTTTGTGATCAACACGCTACCATTTCAACATTTACAATTAAGCTTACTGTATATTCTGTTGGAAGTTGAGATGGTCAGGAATTATCAAAAACATTTGTACACAGGGATATATTTTCTGTTGAAATGAAATCAAAGGTGCCAGGATGCTCAATATGTACATGTAAATAAGCGATATATTTTTTAATTTTTTATTTAGGTCTCTCTTTGTGTACAAGTATACATACAATGCATGTATGTCATTCCAAAACTTAGTTACATTGTGCTACATGTAGCATTAATGTAATCACAGTATTTTATTTCATTTAATTGTTTCTTCTCAATATACATACAATATGAAATTTAAAAAGATGGATGTACAATAATTAGAATTAAATGTGTCATGCATGCAGAAAAATAAGAGAGAAAAGATTTATCTTTCATCCTTCAAAACAAAAAGATGTTTATTTTGACAAACTAACCAATACAAACTGCATCTTCTCAATGTCTTTTAAAACTGATATTTATGTGGATTAAAAAAAAGGATCTGTTAAACTCTATTACTTTTTCTATGAAGAATAACTTTTTTTTAAGGTCATTAATAACATTGTTTATTCTGTAAGTTTGAATAATTTATTTAAAATCATGTGATATTTTGTTTTCTGATTTCCTGTGCACCTGCCTGATGATTTTATTAGCTCAAACAGCCTGAGGCAAAAGTGATTGTTTTATTTCAGGCAGAGTGACTCTAGTTTTACATCCATATATAGAAGTTAATGATTTATGGATATTTTTTTTTATATTCATTTATGGGGAGAATGTCTGCCATCGGCTTAATGTAAATTCCTATAGATGTAAATTCCTGTAAAAAATGATACATGATATAAACCTTACAGTATGTAATATCTGGGAATAATATAATATAACTACTGTACCTACACAGCTGATACCATCTCGGCTAACAAGTTAAACTCGGGGATTAATTTTAATAGACAAATACATACAGTCACATCTGGTGATATTTTAGGCTTTGTATTTTTTGTGAAATTGAGATCAGTTTTGCCATTGACTAATATCTGTTGTGAAGCAAAGCCCAAAACACTGGTTGTGGATAATCTGTTGATTAAAGAAAAGGAAGAAATCATTTAATGTTGCCCTTCACCATGGACGAACTATCCATGCATCACTCGCTAATACCCTGTTGATTGTCAGTTTAATAATTGGTAACTTCAATTGGTTACATGTATGCATGTACATCAACAAATTATATTGTATTTCCTAATACAACTTTGTGGAACCATCAGCCCAACAGCTGGCCTTTTAGAACTGTGTATACTGTGTATACTGTGTATGCTGTGTATGCTGTGTATGCTGTGTATGCTGTGTATGCTGTGTATACTGTACAAAACTACTTTAATATCTGCATGTACAGTATACTGTACATACATGTAAGCACCAAATTCCCATACCTGGATCAGAGAGAGACTTCAAAATTTTAAATTAATTTTGTTTTTTAGAAGAAAAAAGAATCATTGTTGCATATATAACACGGCTACTGGATATTTAAAATACCAATTGCTCCTGTGTTGGTCTGGCCTATTGCTTTGAGATTATTGGGTACAGTATTCTGCCTCAGCGGTTTAAGTTAGAATCATAAAGGATGTTTTGTTTTATACATCACCACTGTCTGAGCAGTTTGAATACCCGAGAATTTGGATATTTTGTAATAACTATTACTTCTGTGTTGAGAACAATTTGTCTATTGTCTTGAACATATTGTATTCTGGATCAGTGGATTGCAGTAATGCTTTTGTCTTCACACAGTGTGGTATTCACACACTAACTACAGTTCTATTGCCTTTGAACAGTCTTCTATTGGCTCTGTACACTTGAATCCTGAAGAGACCTAACAGTGTCTAAAGGCCAAAGATGAGATTTGAAAGCATGCTGGCATGTGCTCAGTACATACATGAGGATGGTAGGTACAAAATAACAGTGTGGGGTTTGGCTTATTGACTGTATAGCACTACCTGGGCATGACTTGTGTCTGGGTTGGGATGCCCATATTTTTATTATTTTTTTTTTTGGGGGGGGAGAGGATTTGTATCAAATCTATCATTTACTGATTTTGTTTCATTAGGTTCCATCACAATTTTAAAGACATGACAGAGTGAGAGACAGGGTGAGGTGAAGGTTGGGGAGGGGTAAAGCACCCCACTTTGCCCTCTCCATGATGTCCCTAGCACTATATATGAAATACATCCGAGCCTTGAAACCATCTACCGATTGTAGTGAACAGCTTTCAAATATCATAAATTTATCAATTTGGGATGGTTGCAAGGAAGAGTGTTGGGGTGGGTGGAGGGGTTTGTAGATGAGATAGAAAATCACATTTGGAAATTATGGTCACAGAGAAAAAACAGTGCTATATATGGCCAAATTTCCAAAGTCATTGTCATTTATCAGTATGGTAGAGAATGATAACTGGTAAATGTCCTAGGGTAAAAATATAGGTTACTGTAGGATATATATTATGTATATTATTTGCAGTAGGGAAGGGTTTGAGAGGAAATGGAGTGTTCCCTATAGTCCCTACCACATGTTTTAAACCCATTTTAAGCCTTTGTAATCTAAAAACTGCATGCAATACAGCTTTAGATTAGACTACAATGCATTCTAGAGTTGAGCTCACAGGTGTTTTTGGTTATGTTCAATGATTCATGAATTGTTTTGTGTTAGTTGATTGTGAATTGCTTCTGAACCTACTGAATGTTCATGAATGAGCCTTCACATTAAATGAGGAATTTAGTGAAGAATATGTAATGCAAATTCCAAAGCCAGTATTGAGTTCCTCAGCTTTAGGAGTATGGCATCCCGAGAGACATTCAAAGAAACTCTTACAGTATCGGGGATGAAGTTTGCAGGCATGATCTTCTGCCATCATTTACAGCAGGGTGAGGATGTATTGTTCTAGAATTGTTTTGTACTTGTATATATATCTGCAAGATCAATGGCATAATTATATCCAAAGAGCAATGTAAGGGGGGTAGGGGTGAAGTTGTTCTGGCTGAACTATACCAAGTATGATATAGTGGGTCAGATTTGGTAATCAATGTGTAAAAAACATTTACAGCATAGCATAATGATATCCAAAGGACCATGGCAAGCTGAAATCAATGGTATGCCACTGTTTGTAATAATTTTTAATTAAGCATCCGGCAACCTTTGTGATGTCATGAGAGCATTTTTGCTGGAATTTTTTTTTTTCTTTACATGAAAAAATGTATTTAGCAGCAATTGTTGCTCGAAGATTCTATTCTGTAGATAATATATTTTTAAAAAAGTAGCTAATTAAATTATAAAGAAAAAGAAAGTGTCTGGGTGCAATGTTCAACTACTATTGATTCAAAAGTTGATTATCTTAATAACCAAAAAGGCTCACCAGTGTGAGGTCAAGAGGTCAAATGCTAAAAACCTTGTCAATCAGGCCTGTTTAGATCAAGTTCAAACTCTATATGTAGGATTCTCTAGAGTACTGTACATGAGTTTTTGGTTATGTCATCTGAGGTTAAATAAATGAACTTGATATACAAATAAGTTCTTACTTGGCACCTGGTGCCAGTTAGAGGTCATCTGAAATCAAAATTTATGACATTTTGTTACTTTTTTTCTTATAAATGCAATGAGTCAACCATGCCTGATCAGACCAAGCTTGTACTTGATATGTATGCATGAATCATTGGTGGTTTTGGTAGGGGTCAACGGGTCAAATGCTAACAACCTTGTAAACATGCCTTGTAAGATCAAGTTCAAACTCTGCATGTAAGATCTTGATAATGAGAACATGTTCTTCTCTGTTGTTTGGGGGTAGAGTTTAAAGGTAAAATCTGTACTTTGTAAACACTAAACAATGAGTTTTACATGACCCCTATTGTTTTGATTCAGGTGTAAGCTCATATGAGGATCAACAGCTCAGACATTACTGAGATCAACTTAGATACAGATGAGGTCAACAAGTCAAGCCCTAAATCTTACAATGACTTGATGTATACAAAGTCAAAGTGATTCCGTAAAAAACATTACAACCTTAAACACAGGCATGGAATCACAAAACAACTTGGGTGCCTGCACTTTCTGATTTTATGTGACTCCATATGTACTCTGCATACCCAATCCCATTCACAACTTTCCTACCCTATCCCATTCACAACTTTCCTACTCTTAAGAAACTGCAACAAACAGTGTCACCATCATTATGCTCATTAGCCTGTGGTGGCTCAGTTATGATGTACTGTCCCATAGAACTGGCATATAGCAATGTTACACTCGCATCGCAATAATCGCATTTACTGTGCATTGTCGATAACCATTTAAATTTATAAATATGCTTATTAATTGCTAAAATGGAATGTGAGAGTTTGGGTTGGGGGGACGGTGGGTGTTAGGGGAACCTGTAGTGAGATTCAGTCGGACCATAACTGATGTTCCATGCATGCAGTTTGTTGTAGTGGGTTGGGGGGATGGTGGGTGTTAGGGGAACCTATAGTGAGATTCAATCAGACCATAACAGATGTGCCATGCATGCAGTTTGTTGTAGTGGTGGTGTTCCTATCTTAAATGTTGTCCTCCTTGGAGACTTGGAAAAGGCCAGTGTAGATTGTTGAGATGAGTTCCCCATTTGAAACAACTCACTTTCATGTTTCCTCTCAGTTATTAAAAGGTTGAAAAGGCTTGTGTGTCCCAACAATTCTTCCTTTTAAACCATTGCCCAATTTTGTCTTGCACCACAATTTTGTTTTCATTATGTGCTTAAAAGATTAAAATGCCCCAAGAAAGAATTCTCTAAGTAACATGTGTTGTACTGTCAATTTTCCACATGGTCCAACAGTTGTACCAGTTGTACACCTGATGTAATGTACATTATATTAAACAAGTGTATGGCCCTTCCAGGTGCTTCCCTCAGTTTGTTTACACAACAACCTACTGTTTGATAACAGTCTCAGTATTTGTTTGCTTGTTGATAATGGTAATTGTAGTAAATGTCAGAAGGTCGTTTAACAATAGCACTTGTGTTTCCAATCAGATACTCTGGTACTCGCCTACAGTAGATGGTGTGTACCTAGAGAATGCCAATCAGATTTGACATTTAATTTAGGTCAAGTTTATTGGTGCAGCAAGTAATCTGACAAATATGCTACAAACCTTTTGCATGCTGGCCCCCAAATTCCAGTTGAAGCTCCAGAAGCACATAATATTATGGGCTGGTGATATTATATAAGCCACAATCGAGCACTTTTGGATTGTTAGAAGGGTTTTTAATCCTATTGGTAAATCTTGTGTATTTACACTCTGGTTTACTAACTCTGGTTTACTGCAATATCAGAGTGGTGGTTGATTTTTCCATAATAGCGGTGGCTGTTTTGTTATTGGCTTATTTCGCTGCCCAGGGGAGGGGTATACAGCTGCACCACAGATCTGCTAGTGGTGGTTGGTGTTATGTATAGCATTGTGATAGAGTGCCACCTATATACAGACCTACAGAGACTGCTAATACACACTTGTTCATATAGGCTTGACTACCGGGCCTATACTATTACTAGTATAGTATACTATAATCTAACAGTTAGCGTTAGGTTCTTTCTTTTCAATTTTCTGACACCTTGTTATGACTCGTGCTATTTTATAATCAATATAACAGACAGGATGGTTGGTGTTTATACTCTTATTTATTAGCAGTCTCTGTAGGTCTGTATATAGGTGGCGCTCTATCACAATGCTATACATGACAGTTGGTAGCTGTAAGTTTCTCTCTTGTGATGGTCAGCAATTGGGGAGTGTTGTCTGTAGTAAACTGCCGATGATCACCAGAGCTGCATCACTGCTTACTCTATATCACATGCATATCGCTGTTACATGTGCTTCAGTCAATTCATTCACTAACACTCAACAATGTACTGGTTGATATTATTTGAGTATAAATATTTGCTTGTTTGTCGAAAATTGTGAAAAAGTTAATGTCAGGGTGTCATTAGCAACGATGCTGCCCGATCAGATATTCTAGTATTCTCTAGTGGTGCAGAAAGTTTATGAGGAAACTGACGAATATGCTACAAAGTTTATGTATGCGAATCCAGTGAAACACCCCATGAATATTGTACAATACAGTATACTCACACAAGTCTGTAAGCCTCAATCCTCACTTTCAGATTGTGGGGGTTAAAATATAGAATTTTATTATAGTGAGCAAGGGCAAGGGCATTGTGCTACTTTGTCTTAAAAAGACATCAGTGATTGAGTATTAATAATGGACATTTATAATGCACATATCAAAGACATGCTCATGGCACAGTACAGTGACACAAAAAATGAAAAGTTGGCTATAAACATCAAAGATCTAAAGCATGCAAGAGATGGAGAGTGGTGTAATATACAGTAATATATTGTAAGATATTTACTATATGAGATTAATGGTGTAATATAATATATTGTAGGATAACATTGCTATAAGAGTAATGATGTAATATATAGTATTGTAATATAATATTGTTCCTGAGAGTTGCACATTAATCATTAATAGGGTTTCATCAGGAAATTAGTTGTGGGGTATTGGAGTCAGTGGGGTGATGTATCCAAACAATGACAGTAGGCTTTAGACTGTATACATTTGCATGTGTCTCAATGTCTCCAGTCGCCCACACAAAATAACTAAAATAGTAGTCTTATATATTTGGGAACTTGATTTGAATCTATTTTCTTAGGCACATGTGGACTTTATGTTAGACTTAATTTTTACCAATAATATTCAGTCAGTACAGGTCAGTATAGCCTCAATATTTTTAACCTCTCAGTCACAAGTAATACAGTACATAGCCTGTAAGTACTGTATAGGATTCATTTATTTATTTGAAATAATTGATCTCTACTATTCCCTCCTATTTTCACTAAAATTTCATTAATGATATGTTTCAAACACTTCCAACAATTGGGCATCGGTCAACTATACTTGTTAGTAAAAATTTTCACAGAAACGAGAGTGCCTGAGAATTTATTGAGTAATATTTGTTGCTGTGGAGGCATTTACATCATTGTGACGTCAAATCAATTCTGTGCTCTTTATACAGTGTGGGCTGTGTACATTGAATAACTACCACAGATAATGCACTTAATCCAGATCAGAAAAGTCAAATTTGCATTGCTTGCACAGATGAAATAGGCATGACATGTACAGCCAAAGTGCTGTCAATTGGAATTTACAATATGTGTATATATACATATGTATGCCTGGTTGTCATTATCAAGCTAGTTGAGTACATTGCTAGTAAAAATATGGTTTTCAAGGTAAGGTGAATTACTGTACCTGAAATATAATGTTTTGTTTTATCATAAATCAGCAATTATTCAGCCACAAAAAGTGACATGTTGGAATGGTAGTACAGTCCCTATTATATCTGGTTGTGTGGCTGTGAGGTGCTGTTTGTAAACTTTAACGTATTGTTGAAGGGCAAATGTCATATGAGGTCAACATATTTCATATACTGAAAACCTTGTATAAACACCTTAGTACTTGCAATGACCAATGTCATACTTGGGGCATATCTTTCCCATATTGAGTACCTGTATATGCACAAAAACATGTTGTTTATAGGTGAGGTAAATACTGAGCACAAGAGTTAAAAAAAAATGGGGGAGGGGGGGGGGGGAAACATGTGAACTCGATGAGACCAACTTGGGGAGTTTATTCTTGCTATGTTCTGTAAGGTTACCATAATGTGTACAAGAAACATATATTCTACTCATTTTACCAATTGTACACACCTATTAACAAGATATGAAGTTTTGATTCATGTTGTACACGGTTTGTTTGGCCACACATTGTATGCATAAACAGAAAATATTTACTAATCAATACATTTGCATTTTAAAACCAGCCAATGAGATACAAATGTTTATGTAAATCCAGATGACTATTTTAGCTGGCATAATGCAGCATAATTTAGAGGGATTTTTCAACCCAAAATAAAGTCTTATATTAGTACCTGTCAGACCAGTGGTATATTTTTAAGTAACAAATATAACTTATTCATATGTGGTCAAATAATCATCTGGCATATTGTCAAAAGGTGGAAACCTGCAAATTGTTACCAATTCCATGGTAACAGAAGGACAATGTGATTTGGCATGGTTACCTTTCGTTTGGGAAATATGAATAATAATGAGGTCGGCAACGGAAGGACGGTAAAATGGACATGGGTTTATGCCTGATATGACATTTGCAGAAAACTGAATTTTGTGGGGGGATTTGGTTTCCATGTTCGAGAATCATCCTCTTTAGCCTCTACACTACATTACTTCTCACTTTTAAAAAAAATGTTTCAATAACAGATAACAATGATACAACCCTCTAAGTTGATAGAAATTTGGTAACGGAAGGACAGTAACGGAAGGACAAAAGTTTAACTCAATAAGTACCCTGCATAAAATATCATTCTTTACCAAATATACAGTTTGAAAATTGCTGAAAGGACCATATTAG
>JAODFY010039875.1:0-12624 GCA_027580055.1 Paracaudina chilensis | reverse complement strand
CCACCGTGGCGAACTCCTGAGAGGTATGCACCTCAGCTTTGCCGGACTTAACATGGATCGACACCTCTCGCTTTACACGACCACCTATGCCGTCCACAGCCCCCTTCCCGTGACTGGTAGCGAAGAAGTTCCAGTTGATGTTTCTGCCCAGTAGTGTCATACTTGCCAGTGAATATCGTTGCTTGAACTGGGTGGCAGCACCGTCTGTGAACACCTCTACCTTGGTGAAGCGCCGGATGGTTAAATCAAGGTGCTCTAAGACCATTTTGAGGAAGGTGTTGACCGCATACTTGTCGTGTGACATGTAGTCGGAGACAATAACCATGGAATGACACCCATGTTTCTCCCACACACAGACAGTGAAGAGTGTGACCTGCCCATAGGACCAGTAAGCAGATTGGATCTCGTTTTGCGTAATCGTAGTATAATTTTCTGCAAAGTCAAGTTTGATTACTGCCTTATCTTCATCTTGTTTCACACTTTCCTTTTCTTTGACGAAGTGATTCGCTTGCACCCATTTTACATCACCTGACCACTAGTCCAGCAGGCCTTTGATCATCATGCATGTTCTGTACTTTAGCCTATACATTGTTACATATAGTGTTCAGAAAGTCATGCAGCAGTGTTCAAGTGGGATATTTTTTTGTGATTCGTTGAATATATGCTCATGCTGTCTACATCAGATGATATTTTTATTTATCCTTTTTAACTAATTTTATCATACCTACCTTAATAGGCTCTCAATATAGGAATTCTCAATTATTCTTGGTAGTCCTTGCATGCATAAAGCTTTCTGTTCAGCGAATGAAAGAACTTTGAAGATGACCAAAGCTAGCTTCATCCACGGGCCACATGTAGGCCTACTTCTCCAACATGTGCTTCCATGAGTTTTACTTGGAAAAACCCATTTAAAATTAGGGAATGTTTTCAATAATCACCCAAAAATTAAACAGAATGTACTGTTAGGATTTGCACAGACTATTTATCTATCATTAAAGGTATTCTGACCTTCGGTATCCTGTTTTATAGTGCTTTTTATATGGCATTTTCTATTGTGTAATTCCGTTACCGTAATTCCGTTACCAAAAAATGTAATTCCGTTACCATCCTAAATGTGGGAAGACATAGTTCAATTTTTTTGTAAAAATCAGAGATGATGTGTTATGTTGTACAATCAGAAAAAATGAAAGAAGAAAAAAATTGTGACATGAACGAAAAAATTACGCAACTTTTCAATGTTTTTATGGTAACGGAATTACATGCCAATTTTAGTCGTTTTTTACATATTCTACCTTGAAGGGGTTGAAATATTTTGAAGCAAATTTGCTCCAATATGAAAGATGGGGATGTTCATTATTGATGCACATTAAACTAACAATAATTACCCCTACCAATTTTTCACATATTTCCTTACAAAATAAAAACTCTAAAATTGTAATTTTAGAAAAAAATCATTTTGCCCCAAAAATTGGCATATTTACCCAATATCTTGTAGTTCTAGGAATTTTTAACCACCACAGTTGGATTCTCCATAAAATTTTGATTTAGATTCAATGAATTGTTTACTTCTGAAATAATGTTCTAAATTTGACATTTTTTTCCTACCATGAGGAATTGCCCTAATATTATGTTATTCGACCTAACATGGAATTACCATGAAATCTAAAAGCATGTTTTGACTTGTTATATATGCATCCCTAAGCAGAAAGGTACCAAGCATAGCTGGATCTATTGTGTTAAACTAGCTAGTGAATATAGCCTATATGTTACCCCATTTGAGGGACCTACAAACAAACAATTAAGTGTGTAGGATGCTGTAGTTAGAAACTATTGTTTATGATTACTTAATACTGAAGTTAATTCAGTTAATTTTGCATACATGGCAGTGTTTTTGTAAATTTGCACTAGCATATTATCTTTGTAAACTTCCCATGGCTCCAGGAAAACTGTGGGTAGGAGCTTCACCATTGGTGCTATGGATAGGAGTTTCTACACCATTGGTGCTCTTGTTTTTCCATGTAGTGTAGCAAGTACATAAATTTCAAAAAAGTTAATTGTAATTTTTCCAGGAAGATTGCAAGCAATGTATTATATTTAGTAACTTACAAATCATAGTACACCCCTCTGGCAAGTTCCAACTATTGCTATGTTATTCACATTTAATACAGACACTACAAGAGTTATGGACTACAATGAACAAATAAATTATGCTCAGACAACACTTCAAATTTAAATAAGAGTGTAGAAAATACCACACACAAGAAACAAGACGACTGCATTACTTGAATTTGGTATCAGGGTTTCACATATATATCCAACTCTCAGCAACTTCTTTCTTATGCTCCAGGAAGTCAATTATGTGGGTGAACGAACTGGTGGTGCATGGTTGCCAAGGGTTGATGACCTCAAATGACCTGTTGGGCTGTTGATTGGCCTTTCTGTTATTCATACCTGTAGGTGGTCATGGCAAGACCAGGTTTAGTTTATATCTATTGTTAACAGTCACAGGAAACAGAAAAATAGCCAGAGGGTGAATTTTGTTATTTTTTTTGTGGGAAATTAGCAAGTTTGTCCAGGACAAGGAAGTACTGATGTAGATCAACGTACACACAGTTGCCTCTCTGCTGGAGAGTTTGTGTTTTATGTTGAGTCCACTGCACATGGGCCTGGTTCGTAAATGTTATGAGGGGCAAATTTGGGCAAAGGTTATCACATTAAAATGGTTGAATTTGTCATTGGTATACACAATTGATAGCACAGCATGTTTTTTTTTTAATGCACCCACCTTTACAGTGTTTATAATAAGAAGCTCATGCGACATGCGTGCAAAGAGAAATAAATCTCTTTTAATGTGTGTTTTAATATAAAATGTGATCCTGTAGGAAGCGTATATGTAAGTAGTTTCCAACATGCAAGCAGGAGTCCCTGGTTTGCCACCTGCTATCTTTTTTTACTTCTCCATGCTGCAGTTGATGATGATGGTTGTCTTCATCTGGTTTTTGGTACGGCTGCTGTGCATTCAGATGAGTAGCTTCACCATCCCAAATTTAGAAAAGAGCGCCAGAGTGATCATAGAATGGGTACACTCCTATCTATCTGCCCGTGATTCTTTTTTACCTCTCTGTGCTCATTTTTATGGTGGGGGTTGTCTGCTTCTGGTTGTTTGGTAGGTTGCTGTGCAGTGGTGATGAAAAAGTACCTTCACACCCTCACCCACCCCAAACTTTGAAAGATGGTGAAAGAAACCCTTCCCATCTGTTCGGGACTATTTTTTTACTTCTCCGTACCGATGTTGGGGTGCCATCTGGGGTGATCAAAGAATGGATTTAAGCCTCCCATCCCATCTGTGCGGGACTCTTTGTGACATCTTTGTACTGATGTTGGGGGTGCCAACTGGTATGGTCCAAGAATGGATAAACTACCATCCCATCTGTGCGGGACTCTTTATGACGTCTCCATACCGATGTTGGGGATGCCAACTGGTGTGGTCAAAGAATGGATAAACTACCATCCCATCTGTGCAGGACTCTTTTTTACTTCTCCGTACTGATGTTTAGGGTTGCCAGCTCTGTTTGTTTTGTACACCTGCTTTACAGTGGTGACTGACTGAAGTAACTTCACCCTCCACAAATATGAGAGCCAGAGAATGGTACACTCCCGCCTGTGTTCCCATCTGATGGAGAAGGGTAGGCTAGAACACTTGTGTTCAAAACCACATACCTGTATGAGGAACTAGGTTATCTTTGGGACCTGGCCATTTATGAGGATAAATTCCCTTCTTGATCCTTAATCGTCAAAACTAAAATATATAACAGTAAGAATATATAAATCATACATTTTTGGCAGGGTGCAATATGCTAAAAAGTGTATCTTTCACTACTTTTGGCTTCCAAATAGGTTATTCTAAAATTAAACAAACAGCTGTAATCTCTGTTATCTACTCTGCATGTACTGATGCTCCTGTAATACCCTTTTGACCATGCCATGCTCTCTCTCCTCTACACAAACATACAATACTGTATGATATGCCATCTATCAGCTTTGTCCCATTGAATAATTTCTGTTTGTGTATGCCGCTGCTAATCCCCCAAAGAAGAATTCTATATTTACGAGTTCGGCGTTTCAGATCTCCCCTCGTGTTCTCTATCATTTCGTGCATTTCTCTCATACCAACAGGAGGCACATACATCCTCAGCGGATGCGTTAATGCACGGTTCTGGAATTCCTCAGAGGAGAGCCTTTGGAGGCAGGAGGCCTCCGCAGCGGGAAGCTCTTCAAGGGGTGAACCTAATCCTAGAAGAGAACAAGTTGATGTAAGAGTTTTTAATGTCTATGCTTGCTGGGATGATTGATTGAGGGGTAGGAGGGCCTTATCAGGGATTTATTTTATATTTCATTTGCAATTATGAGGACAGGTCATACCAGAAAGCAAAGTAAAGTGGAATGGAAGCAAGACAAGTGAATGTAGTTGGACAGCACATGGTTTCCACTATTAAAGCATCTGATTCGCAGTAGAGAGGTTGGGAGTTCAAATCCCACCTGATTCATGCCAAGACTTAAAAATGGAACTTACTGTCTTCTTGCTTGGTTTTCAGCATAAAGGAAAGGAGTAGGGGTTTTAGTTAGTTAATGCCCCTTGGGGTCTATAGGAAATTGTGCCAGTTAAATTATTAGTTTATAAATTAGTACTTGCATGAAATTTAGTATTTAGTGTGCAGAAGCTATAAAGAAAACAAATAAAATTGGGAAATTTTACAAATCATTCACTCTTTAAGACAATGCCAATTCTCAATTATTGTGTGGAAGCCATATTTCAAAGAAATATAAAACTTGTAGGACTACACTCACTACAGCAGAGAATGACAAAATTAATACCTGGGATGATAAACAAATCTACAAAGACAGACGGAAAGAATTGACATTGATGACCGTAGAACCGCATCACATGCGCCAAGATCCCATCACATTTTTTATATATATTACATTTAAAAAGGAACTATAAACATCAGCATTGACAACATTTTGGGAATTAAAGGTCATTCTTAACACCCAGGAAATTAAAAAAAGGTAAAGACCTACCCAAGTATGACTGGAAGGCATGGATAAACTCACTGAGCCTGTAGAACAGACAAATTGACTACAGGATTGTTAAAGGTATGCAAGTCAAGGGGAGCATGGTGGCTAAGTGGTTACATGTAGGTCTTGGTCTTGTAATCCAGAGGGTTTCGGGTTCGAGTCCTGGTCGGACTGCCGCATATTATCCTTGGGCAAAATACTTAGTGTTCAAACAGTTATCGGAATCGGGCAGATTATTACATAATCGGAATTGGTAAAAAAGCAGGGCATACCAGTTATTCTATACAGATTATTAGTTTAGATAGAGAAGCAGTGTAGTACTTGGTTAAATAGCACAGCCCACACATGATTCTTTGAATTGACTAGTATCTGAAAATTTTGCACCCATTTGTAAGTATGCAGGCCTAATTTACCAAACTAAAAAATAATCGGAATCGGTATCAGAATCGGGCAGATTATGAAAAAAATAATCGGTAATCAGTATTTTCCGATATTGCATAATCATTTCACCACTAAAGATACTTTATCCGATTGCTCCTCTAGCAAGTCCTCATTATTAATTCTGGCCCAAAGGCGAATTTCACAGGCCTCCCACAATATTCATGATTGGTTTAATTAAGCCCCCATGCATAATAGCTATAATATCTCTACCATACTTGGGGGTGGTGGGGGAGGGGGGTGCAAGAGTGAATTTCCTTGAAACGATATGCCTCTCTCTGGTAGCAAGGTTTGAAATTGCCTGATTGTCCGGGGCAAATAGACAAATATATAAGAAAGGTTGATATCCAATAAAAACTGTCTTAAAAACAAAGAGCCTTCAACCTTCATGACAAAAAGTGTTGTGAAATTAGTGTAATATCAATGGGATACCCACAGTACTGTAGACTCTACAAGATTTTAATGACAAAAATCATTGTGAAATACTGTATCTGACATGGTTTATTGGTCAATGTGGTCATGTTTTCCAGCCTGTTTATCATCGAATATTGTAACTTTTGATTTTTGTCATATTAGCAAATTTCGGTTATAATTTGCGAACCGGAGAATGTTATAAAAATGAAGGGGTTTTGAGCTAAACATGTTTGTCAGCTGGATACAGAGGAGTTTTTTCCCCCCAGCTTGGGAATGAAGAAGATGGATTAATGCAGACAGATAAGTAGAGGAAGCCGGTGTAATCTCACAACTTTTTCCAAATGATTGGTGGAATAAAGGAGTTTTATGTCTCTGACCTGCCTGCGATGAGTGAGGATAGCTGGTCATAAAACCGTACAACACACACTTAAAAGATGAAGAGGCCACCAGTACTAGTTTAGCACCAAGTGTTCTGAAAGTGGCTTTGTAGATTGTATTGGTATAAACAGTAGGGCAGGATACTTTAGATTAGTTTATAATCAATTTGATAAATTAGCCCTTTAAAAGGAAAGGAGGATGGGGGAATTTTGTAACTGGTAAATTGGCTCATGAATGGCTCAGTGCTTGATTGTACTTAAAGAACACAAGTGAGACAAGACTCAACTAGGGGAAGTGGAAGTTGTTGTTGAAATAAAAAAACTGCACATTTGAATTGAGAAAGAGCAACTTATTGCAATCAAATCTGTCATGGGAACACCTGCTTATTACAGGACAAGGACTTGCAATCTCGATTCATCCTTTTGGGCAAATGCAATCAAGATTGTAAAGTGGCCATTTGGAGGACCATGCAGCCTAAGATCTCTGGGTTGTATCTTGCTATTTCTAAAAGAAGCTTTTCCCTTGTTCACTTTATTATGTATGTATATATGTTGGTGTACAGTATCTGTAAGCTCTTACCTCCCTCTACATTTAAGTCCATCAGACATCTTCCTCAGAACTGTAGAAAATGTATATTATGTTAATAGTGGTCAAAGATCATGAATGAGTCATGTTCACCCCTTCCCGGAAATATACCCGGAAGTCTGGGGAAATATGCTAATAAGAATGGGGTGACCTTAAAGAATGAGATCGCGACAGAGTGTCAAGTACAAAACCTCTTTAAGATTTCCACAATTTACCAAAAAGCTGGACACCACATGGTTCAAGTGGTGTCTGTGTGGTATGATTTGACCTAAGCTAGTATCTTGTAGACCTGTACGACCATTAAGGTTTCATGTTTTCTCAATGATCTCATTGGCTCCCTATCAAGCAGTTTGTACCAAATTTGCCTTTTTGACCATCATGACCATCATGGATCATTCTTTAGTCCCCCTCTCTTCAAGTCTTTCAGCTACTGCTTTTGCAACAATGTATTAACCAATTCAATACTTAGACTGGTCCTGCTACTTAATTGTGCACACAATGGGGGGCACTTGGACCCATTGAATTACACTCTGCACTGCCATGTTAACATAAACTAGATTCCCTTTCAAGCCAATTTTGCCCTCAACAATAGCTGTGTCTTGGTAGTTAATCCTAACCTGTTGTTTAGATCAGCTTTTATATAAAATGGAAGCTATTCTTTTGTGGGTGCAATGTGATTTCCTTGTGAATGGGAAGGTCAGTGTTGGTTGTTTGCTTTGTCAACACCTGGAGGGGTGTAAGCTTTCCTTCTTGTGGTGAGAAATTGGTGGGTAGAGTTAGGCTTGGTAGCCACTGAATGGGTTTATTGTAAGTAACTTTTCTGTAATGTGGCTTTGTAGTTTATTCAATTAACTGTGCATACTTAATACTCCCTTGCAATTTGATCAATAGCTGAACAGGTATTACTGGACAGGTATTACTGAACAGGTATTACTGTGATGATGTATGGACAAGGAGGATAAACTTAGCAGAGCCATGTTTATTGGCATTTTTTTTTATTCCTTGCTATGTCAAAGGTCATATGAGGTCATTATGGGTCAAAAATGAAAACCTTTTAACCACATTATCTTGGTAATCCCAAGTTGGATTAATATACTTGGTACATATGTTACCCATATCGAGTCACATGGAATCTATGCAATAATGTTGGCGGGTGTAAATGTGTGTAACCACGTTAGCTCAGCAGTCCCACATTAATACCTAACTTGTACATATACAAATGTACCAGCCATATTGATTAGATGACCTGTCTTGATTTTGAAAGAGGTCGAAAGTCAAATGAGGTCAATAGGGGTAAAAAACTGAAAACCTTTTAACCATGTTATCTCATCAGCCCCAAGTTGGATTAATATCTTACATAGGACATATATATTACCCATATTGAGTAGATGATCCCTATTGATTTTATGAGAGGTCAAAAGTCATTTGAGGTCAACATGGGTCAATTGCTGAACAATAGATGAACTCTATTAATTTTATATTCATATGTAGGACACCTATATCATTATTGTACATATGTTTCTCATAGTATGGAATCTTGACAGGAAGGAGTAACTTCATCATCAGATTTTCAATTTTAGAGAGCAAGGAATCACAAAACCTCTTTTCTTGTTAGTTTTTGCCTTCGTTTAAATAAGCTAACTAATGTAAAATGTTTAAGGGAGGGTGACAGTAAAATAACATTCTAACATCAGGTCTTGTTGACCATTGCACCATAGTCATGAATATACAGTTACATACATTTATGTAATGTACAGATTGTTATTCAAATTAGCTTCATAGTTGTCAGGGCAGTTGGCATAAAACAGTACTTTGGACACCTACCCAGCTGTACATAAAACAGGCTAGAGTAGGTGGTGGAATTTAGAACAGGATGTCTCGGCAATTAACTTTTGACATGGAGACATATTTATGGGTCTTTAACATAAGCCATACCCATCAAAGATGGTGATTTATTTCCTCTGGTAAAGTGATGCACACTTTATTACCCATTTGATGATCCAGTAATTAAGACATCGTGTTGAAAATATTTGTCATGGAAATGTTAAACCATATTTCAGAGGCATCACAACTTATATAAAATAAAGATATAAACCTGGACTAAGCAATGTGATTACCTGTTCAGTGCATCAGTCGTATATATATTAACTTTTTTGTATAGTGCGCTGTCATGCTTATACATTTTTTAGACATGTGCTACATCACCTGATCGCTTCAGACCCCTACATTCATGTAGATAGACCTATATACATGTAGGTGATAGGGAGGAGTGATGTGGATTTAGAAGTTGAGGCAGAAGCCAATGCTGAGCCAAATTTTGAGTGAACACCACCAGATAAAGCACCTGAAGTTTTTCATTTTGATGGGACATTGGCAACAAAACTACAGTCTATTATGTGCATAATACAATTAACAAGATTCTTATAATTGTCATAATTTGACCAACCAAGTGTTTTAAGAATATAAACAAAATAATATGGTTCCAGCAGAAAAATGAACCAAAAGGTCTTATTTTGAATAAATTTTGCCAAACAAATATCTATAGCACTGATTGGGTTAAGTATACAGTGTTTACAATAATTCCTTTAGTTGGTGCAAGATGCATTCTTCATGTTGCTGCTGCTCAAATATTATGTGGAGGGGGTGGGGAGGGGGAGAGGTGGATTAGTGGGAATCCCTTTCAATAGATATGTTGAAAATTCTTTCTCTTATTGAATTGATGTGGGGCTAGCCCCCCTCCCCCCTTTAGGATTTATCATTAATTAGAGTAACTTTGGATGCTGACAAGCTAAAACAATAAGCCATCATAAGTTATCATGTTCATCATATCATTGTTTCATTTGAGTAAAAAACTGAAAACCTTGTAATCGTGTTGGGGAAGCTTAGATGAAATTCATAGTTGGTGTTATGTTGATCAACCATATTGAGTAGAATAACCATATTGATTTTATGAGAGGTCAAAAGTCATTTGAGGTCAACAGGGGTCAATTGCTGAAAACCTTGTAATTTGGCTAACTCTTATAGGGGAAACTTGGATGAAACTCATAGTTGGTATGTAGGTCACTCATATTGAGTAGATGAACCCTATTGATTTTTATATAATAATATAAATACCTACATACATTAATGTGATCACAAGGCTGTGATATTCATTGTCAATCTGTCAGGTTAGAGTGTCAGAGTTAGCAGGATCATGGTCAGGAAGGATTATGGTGACCATTCGTTAATTTTGCCACTCACTGGCTTCCCCACCACTCACTCCCTTGGGAAACCAGTTGGATGAGGAAGTTAGGTTACATTTGGCATACACTTTCTGCTGGATTACCTTTATGTGACCATTTGTTACTCTTCCCGCTAACTGGTTTTGGCACATTCACCCACATGGGAAGTATTTTACTACCATGTCATTCTTCAATTTAACTGAGGACATGAGGGACCTCCATTGCTGTCTGCAATATTTCCTCACATGAACACAATGCCTTCACTTTCTTCCAATTTGGGCATTTAACATTCTTTGTCATGACCTGACCCTCCTATTAAAGCTCAGCCCACCTGTGAAGAGAACTCTCTTCTGTTGTTATTATTTAAATACTAAGGCAACAGAGGTCATTTATGTCAAACAATTTATCCACAAGGAGAACAAATCATAAATTGAATTTAATATAGATCACAATTTTGTTAAATTTCTCAAATTTTACCCCTTTCCTCTTCTGTCCACTCTCCCCCCTTTTATTTTGCAAAACCTTGTTTGACCCCATCCTGGTTGTCAACGAACGGACAAAGAAGAATCATTCTTTTGTAGAAAAAAATATTTTTCTCCCCGTTTTAACATTTGTAAACAAGAGATAATTTTTCCCAATTGAATTAAATTGAATTTTCAGGATCCTGCAGAGATGCAAGGAAACCATACCCAATGCTTTCCAAGTCCCAGTTGAACTGTGTCTATAGACCTCAATTGGAATTGGATTTGAAATGACTTGTGATACCATGATCCTAGAATACCTATCGGGAATTTAATAGGGGAAATCTATTGTTAAATTGAGAGACACCAACATGGGTTTCATTAAGTCAGTTAAGATTGAAAAATAACACAGCTGTTGAAATGCCCATTTTTTTTTTTTACAGAGCAGAATAATCTGCATCACACGGTGCCAATAGAGCATTATCTGCTATGTGCACAGCTGCCAAAAATTATGTAAAAAAAAGGCAATTTTATTGTGTTCCAGTTGTGATGTCATAGTTATTGCAGAATTAGCAAAATTGTATCCATGGACTATTTGTTAGATGGACTAGACGTCTGCCAAACATGCAGAGCCTATTATATATTTTATTCTACAGATTGAAATCTTTTTAATTAATAGATTTATTTCTTATTGGAATCAGTGCAAATTGAAGTCACATTGAACCCTGTTCACACATAGAGATTTAGTGCAAGGTACTATGGTAAGCCCATTGAACCCTGTCCAACCGGGTGCTTTAGTGCAGGGCTCTATGAGAGCCCCACTGAACCCCATTCGAATGGAGCACTTTAGTGTGGGGCTCTATGGGAACCCCACTGAACACCATTCAAACTGAGCGATTTAGCATGGGACTCCATGACAGTCCATTGAACTACATATAAAACATTTCTTGTATAAAACCATGGTAGCATCTTGCTAGATTTATCACAATATCATTTCAATTGATCTGTCAAAACAATTTCTATATATAATTTTATGGTATGAAAAACATTTCCTGATATACCTTGGCCTTACAATGCAGACCAGCAGACCACATTCAACATTAGGTTTACAACATAACTTTCATCTTACAATTAATACTAATAAACTATAAACATTAATATGTGGTGGGTCGTTATCTGGTTGGTAAATCGTAACCAATCCTTAATGTGATGCTAGGTTTGATTGTATTTAATCAAAATTAATTAAGGACGCATGTAAATAATAATAAGGGATTATCTGAGCTCCATGATAACAGAACCACCAGTGGGATGATAAATTATAGTGTAAGCACTTAAAGCAAACTATGCATACAGTGCATGTAGTAAATGGTTAAAGGTGCAAATCAGATTTTAGTTTGGAATCATCAGAAACCCACACGGAATTCTTCTAGCTTAAAATTGCTCTCTGGAATTACAAGTTCCTGCTTGCAGGAGGAACCTAAATACATACAAACATACATACAAACAAACATACATGCATACATACATGCATATACAGTTTGAGTGCGAGCTTGGAGTGAGATTAGACAGGATAGCATACAGCATTATTAACACTCCAATTGGCATTTGAAATCATTTAATGAGATATGTACATATATTGTATATGTATGTAATGTATGTATGTTTGTATGTATTGATTGATTGAATTTATTTAGCAAATATTCATACATGCAACACAAACATTGAAATGTTACTTTTGGTAAGTTTTGCTACGAGCGCCCCCACCTTTAAATTTAGTTGCTTTTACAAGACAAATTATGGACTGAAGGATTACACAAAGACAAACTCTGATAGTGCACTCTTTCGTGCAAATGATTTACAAATTCCCCCGGTAGGAACCTTGAAGAAAATGTTCATGTCAGGGAATCATTATGTTGCAGGAAACAACTAAACTACACTTGTAACTAAATGAATGCTTGTCCATAATGCAGGGTTGTCATCTGCCAGAATGGTCTGCTCATTTGTTCTATGTATGGTACTTGCAGTGGCATTGCCAAGTGGTGGGTGGGGGG
>JAODFY010039874.1:0-19395 GCA_027580055.1 Paracaudina chilensis | reverse complement strand
AACATTACATGCGACGATACATCCTACACTACACTAATATGAATGCCGTACTAGTGTAGAAAAGGCGATACACACGTGATGAACTGCTTGTGAGTTATTGTTGCTTATTTCAGTTCAAAAGTTGAAAATATGTTAGCTACAGTGACTGTGTCCTCTAAGACTTATATTATCGCCTCTGAATGGTTAAGTCAGTTAGGTTTGTGGAAGTTATCTACCGGAATAACTGGATTTTTTGGCCTGAACACTGTTTGCTTTACATTATATCAGTTATAACTGGTTTAAGAATTATATTTAATCCATTACTGTAGCATTTGTGTAGAGTAAACACCGAGGCAACCTCCATACTTTGAACACTTCCAATTTAAATGATATATCTTTATTCTAATCGAGGTGCAGGCGCACGTCACACTATTTTAGTTTCCATCAAGTAAAGTGTTTAGATAGGATGATACTGCCCCACTTTGGAAAAGTGATTGGCGTTAATAGAGGTGTGCAACATATGTAGCTAGGCTAGTACATTAGCAGGTTACAGTACATGATCCACTAATAAGCATTGTAACTTGTGACTGAAAAGAAGTATTGATATAAATTCATGATAATATTAGTTTAGTAGCTTCATGGTTTAATGTTCACCTTGATGTATATTAACAGATAATTCTAAAACTTACTACGATTTTTACTCTGAACCTCATCCACGTCAGGTAATCCGTGGGGAAAATTACTTGCCATTATGAAGTCGTTCAGGTTATCCTGTAAGAAAATGGTTTAATAAAAAAATAAATGATAGGCTGCATATCAAACATCTTACAAAACTTCCAGACGATAAGAATCCATTACATATGACAAGGGGCTATAGTTGCATTATAAATTTGCGATATAACTATGGAGCAACCGACTGACGAGATAAACATATCCAAACAAGAACTTCAATCACTTCAGAATTGAAACTTTGCGCCATAATTAATTAAGACTTTGTAAGGGGCTTATCAGCACCAATATCATTGGTTCGATAGTCCACTGTGTAAACTTTAATATGTTGGTACTGTAATAATGCACTTCATTTGGACTTCACTGTAGTTATGCAAATTCAATGATTACATACTCAATAATGGACCATATTGTCAACCATACCATGCTCTGAGCTTCAAACAAATTGTAGTTACCAAAGTTCCTATACCCACAATGTAGGGTTAAAATGGAAAATTACCTTGCACTATTGCACAAACTGAAGCAATAGGGAGTTCCAATAGGGAGTAATGGATTATTTCGTTTTGATGAAAACATTCACCAGGCCTTAAAACGCTTGGGGAACATTTCTTAAGCATAGGGCACTAGTTGCGGTCAAGGGCCTAGTGAAGTTTAGGCTAGGGCAACATTAACAACGCTAACGTTAGACCTAACGTTAGGCCGTGAAATTAATGTTAATTCGTGTGTGTATATCTTTGGTCCAACGGGTTTATGTGTTTCTTGCTAGTCTTTGCAAAAGGTAAATCAGATTTATTGGCGCGGAGATTGGGGGTATGTATATACCTAACGTTAGTCCAAAAGTTAGGATATGCCTAACGTTAGGTAATGCATCGGTTTCACATTTTCGCAATTTTGTGTTAGCCCATATAGCCTTGTATTCATACGCCAGTGATTGCCCGTGCATTATTGATAGTAACCGTGCAGATATCCATCGGTTAACCCAGGGTCAGCTGACTATAATATACCAATCAGATTGCAGAATTGTAACTAGGTATGAACTATGGATAATGTATTTCTTTGCAGTATTTTGGATTTCTGAGTATAATTTGCAGAGGTTCATCATAGAGAATATTAGTTTAAACTGCTCAATGCTTATTTTATATTTTTTATCAAAATAAAATTCATGAAATGAACAGAAACCTAACTTCAATCAAGATGTACAGACGGTAAAGAGCAGGACATACACTAGGAATATCCGTCGCTCAGGCCAGCCATGGTTTATGTCAGCATACTTATCACCATAAACATGTGTTACTCCTCATGACTATATCTATGTTAGATAATATCATTTGAAATATAACTTATATTGTTTAGCTAAATTACGTTAAAGTTTAAATAAACCTTAAAAATGTCAATATATAAATAATGTTTTTTTAGCATATCTTGCGGTATGTTCCAAGTTGTAGTATGTATTTGTAATTAAAAATTTGTTGAACGACATTGTTTTAATTTGGTTTTATGTTGTGTATTAAAAAGCATTGAAAACCTCAATAGTCGCTTACCTGTTTGCTTCGAAGGGACGTTCTTCTTGCTTGTTTCTTGTCACACTAGATAACGTTGTTCCAGTACACGGGTCGGTTGTGTATATGCTGAATAATAAAACTACACAGGGAATGATTTTACCGTACATATCTATATGGTGATAATAGGACTTTGATATAGTCATTCTGTTTGTAAGGGGGCTTTAATCATTTTATCGGGCGTAAAGCAAATAAAATACCGAAAGTTACACAAGGTAATTGCCTGGAAGGTATGTCTCGATAACGTCCATCTTTCTACACAGATACACGCTGTAGACCTACACCGTCCTGTATAAGGAAGCATTCACAACCATATTGGTCTTAGACTTGTCATACTCAGCAGAGAACAATGTTTAAAGGGAAAGTTCACGATAAAAAGCCCCTTGCTTTGAATTTAATAATATCGACACCAATATACTCCACGGAAATGCTTACAGAATCTTGATTTGAAGAGTGGCCATTGTGTACTGTCCGATGACGTCAAAGTAATAAAAAAAAAAACCTATTTGCAACCAGCTAAGAGGTAGGACGAGGATCATATCAAAGAAGAATATACATATTGTAGTGTTTATAATATTATATAGACCAGGTGTTATCATGCAACTTTTAATTGCATGTTTGAATCGAAGCGACTGCACATGGATTTGACACTGATTGCTTCCATGCACGTCGTTGCACCCCACATGTCGAGTTGAATTACATTGATAATACCATATGTGGACTCTCATTCGATTAAACAAACCAGCGCTTTAATATTGTTTACCTTTTTAAATATTAAATGTTTGAAAACACAGTAATGGTACACGAAGTGCGAGTTTGTTCATATTTTCCAATTCTGTTCTTCTTTAATTAATGATTGCACCTCGGCCTGAGTTTGTTTTTGATGGGCGGTGTATTTTAAGTACTACATCACGTAAGACAAAACGGATTGGTTTCTTAGTCAAATAAAACACACACATACTGTACATCTGTATTATTTGAAACCTTTTAAAACTTTACACTTTACATCAGTTTGGAAGTAAACTAGCTAATATATATATATATATATATATATGGCTGATTGATAAATGATTTAGTTGTATGATTGATGTACTATTTAGGGGATAAAAGGCCTTAAAGCTAGACTGTTTGTGTAATGCTAGTTGGAATTCCATAAGCTGTTCACACTATGTGCCAGAGATTACCATAGCAACCAAATCAACACTTGTCATATCCATTGTTTCAAGGACAATACCCATAGAAACACCAAATATTTTATGTATTTGAATAAATTCTCCTAAATTGTAATACGCAAACGATGGTACCTTCTAATGGGATTCGAGACTGGTCCCAAATGATTCGACGCTAAGGCGAAAAACCCTTTGACATACACACTAAAATAAAACATTATTTCCTCATTATACCCCCTAACCTCTGACCCTAAAACTAACAAAAACCCTAGTTTAGACAGTGGAGAACAAGAAAAGACTATTTGCGACACACAAAATTATGCTTAGAAATGGCAGTAAAAACGTTAAGGGGAAAACAATATTTCGCCTTAACGTCAAATTTCCACTTTCCCATTGTTCCATCGTCTCCTTAGCATCGAATCTAGGCGTGTATAAATTTAAGGTTGGCCATGCCCCTGCCCCTGCCCCAGGACACAAATAACTAATTCCAGTTTGGGTCCTTCCTCCCACTCACGCCCCGCCTATCACAATACCCTAGCGTCGCCCCTGCTACCCACCAAGAGTGAAATATATCGCGGGTCTGAGAGTCCTGTTGTAATTATAGCGTAAGTACCATGGACCAAATAAAACATTATACTACATTAACATCTTACCACGTTCAGGTCATTACCTAAGTCAGTGATGGTAACTACTGCCCCATTATTCCCCACGTCCTGCTAGTATTTTGCGTGTAAAATATATTTCATGAATACTTTTTGTCGAATTGATTGTTCCTGATGAGACAATCTGTCCTTATTCGCATAACATGATAGAAACACATGATGAACTATTTGCATACTGGTAGTCTCTGGCGGGATCTTTCCTTGGATGATGGTCTCACGTTCAATCTACATGCTAATGTGATTGGATTGCCTCGTCCTTTCCGGTGATTACTTGAGAATGTTAGGCTCGATAAACCAGGATGTCGCACTTCGTCAGGTCAAACCGAATGGCCACGTCTTCTATGCTCTCTTTTTTTTAAATGATATACCAAAGATACACTGCTCAACTAAAACGGCGTTTGGAATTCCAATATAAGATTTTTTTCCTAACTAAAAGGAATTAAGTGAGACGCCGTTTACATTTTGAAACCATATTGATCCCAATGACTAACATTCGTTCCCGTGATGTGCCGCTGACACAGGAACGTAAAATTGGGGGCTCACTCTCATTTCCTTCAATTGAATAGACATAGATGCCTATGAAGAACGGAAAACGGAGAATGAGGGCGCGATTTCAGTTTTATATTAAACTGCTGGGATAAATCCGTTGAAAAGATGTGGCGCCATTAAATTTCTATCGAGAAGTGAAACATCAAATAATTATTGTGCCGAAATGCATGTGTTTATGGGAGCTGTAAAACGATGCCAATGTGACTGGGGTGGTTTAGCTTCTAAAAGTAAGGGCACAACCGATTGGAAAACAGTTCCTTTCATTCTTTTGTCTTTTATCACAAACGCCTAATTCACCTTACAAAAAATATTCCCCAAACATATATCTAGCTGAACCCCTCAACTGCTGCAAATATCATTGTAATCATATAGATTATCATTAAAATCTACAATATAAATATCTCTGAAATATCCTGTAAGCATCACGAAGGACTCGAAGTTTGCGACGCTCAGCATTTTTTTTTTCTGAAAGGGAATTAAAATACATCAACATTTCTTTTTCACATGAGAAACAAAGATAACAGTGTCATATCCCGCAGAATTGTTGGTGCTGGCGACTAAAATAAAACACTTCGCTTTAATGTTTTATTGAATAAAAGAAAACAGGGTTGTTTTTGTTTTCTTTTCTTTGCTTGTGTGTTTGTTTGTTTTTAGCTTGACAAAGCCAGTTTACACAAAAAAGGAAAGTGAGATTCGTTTCTGTAAGGAAATAATTGTTTTGAGTTATTTTGTTATAATTTTTACGCTGTGGTGTATATGATTTCAGTAAGTATTGCGTTGTGTGTTCAGTATGTATTGTGTTATGCATGCATTCGGTATGCATTGTGTATGTATTGTGTATGATTTCAAGATATCCAGATTACATTTGCTCTCCACCAAATTCAATGAACGTTCAATATGAAAAATCTACATTATAAGACTGAACTTTATCTGCAGGACTTGTGTGAACTTGTTATGTTTAAAAACAAAAAGTACTACAAAATACTGAATTTTCAGGACATTTAAACATCCTACATATACCATAATAAAAAGTGCATGAACTCATCATAACGAACATATGAAGCTTCAACTAAAGCGGCGGTCGAATAACTTATTAACAACCTCTTCAGTGTTTGACCGTTGTTGATATGACGAACATGGCAGATGTTTATCACAGAACTACAGGTACCAACATTTAATTTTAATGTTTCACATGGGATAACCACCAAACTTATTTGGGTCCGTGTACTTTATATATACTTTATCCCCGTATATACTTTTATCCCCGTGTTGGGGGGAACCGTGTTGGAGTCTCAATAAAAATGGAATGGCGCCATTATATCGGTAGTTCTAAAACCATCACATGCATTAGGTGTTAGGGGAACATTTTGAATTTTAACGATCATGTGATCCAAGGTCACCAAAGGTCCATTAATGGTAAAAAACTTGTATTTTTGCGATAACTAGAGAACGAATTGTCTGTTAGGGTTGGGAGTTGCTTTAATGTAATTCAATCGTCGATCCGCTTCCGGGTGACTTATGACCTCAGTTTGACCTCCGGTGACCTTTTGACCTTTTTTTCATATTTTGACATTTTCGACCCCATATTCGGATCTTAAAGGTACCTTCTGATCAAGAATATCATTGTCTGTCCCCTGTGCGACCTTCATGTGCGAAGGTATATGAGATCAAAGGTTGCTGTGTTTTTTTTTCTTATTAAGCACAGTTGGGATGGTCGTACAGACTTTTCTTTTTTGGAATCAATTGGTCCAACTACATCTGACGTCAAATGGTCAAATCAGAAAAAAACATATGCTTATTTCAGGGAGAAAACGGGCAAATCAGGAATTAAATCAATTAACACCTGGTTATCAATTGTTCATTTTAAGACCAACTCCCAGTGATCACAAACAGTTGATATTTTGGGATAAGTTTTTGTTACAAATTACAAATTTGTAACATAATGGGCATGTGATCAAAAGTCAATGAATGGGCAAAAATGAGTAATTTGGCAATATTCTAATAAGCAAGGAACCTTAGTGCCCTTGGGCTGTTGTCAGAATATGATGTTCAGATGCCACTGCAGAGCATGGGAAGTGCCATTTCCGGTGATCTGAGGCGTTTTATGTGTCAATTTGTTTTGGATCCGCTACGCGCCAACCGATGGTGGCGCTCCGCTTAGATAGTATATCAATCGTTGGCCCCCCTTGGGAAATAAATGATGTTTAGAAAACTTTAGAGCAACTTGCAAGGCCTGGAAGGTGTCATTTCCAGCGATCTAGGAGGCCCTTTTCCGCGCACTCACATGCAATGGTCAAGCCCCCTCCCCTCCCAAGCGCCATCCCACTAAAAAAACTACACCACTGCAATGCACCATGTCAGTTAAAAAAAAATGCTAACCACCCGCACTGAGGCTTCCAACCAAGCAAACCTAAACATGAACGCATCATTCTCCAACGGATCAAGACTCTCACAAAGAACCAAACAACAAACAGCCGAACCTAGCAACGTGTTTCTCGTCCGGCATCGATAACGGTTTCACTAAAGCACTTCAAAAGCTTTACGCCAGCAGACTGTGTCAAACGCGCAAACATTGACGTTCGCCCACCGGGTCTTAACGCTAACGTTCACCCTAGAGCTCTTAAAGCTAAACACCATGGCAAGTCTCACAGTAGACGCGAAAGACGCCACCCACATATATCGTTCCTTCCGTATCTTCGACCGTAAACGAACGTAAAAAGAGACGCAAACTAGACTTTGTTCGAGCAGGAACGGAAACGGAAAAGCAAAGAAAAGTAGAAGAGGCCGTTCCTTCGTCGTTTCTTCCGTATCTACGAGCGATACCAGAATATCATGTTAAAGAGAAACAAACTGGACTTCGATCCCGAAGCGTTCTTTAACAGATTCGAGCCATGGTTTCCGCTACCGTAAACTACGCTATCGTAAGAGGAGCCTACAATATATCACATTTATAAGTCACAAAGTAATTCAACAATATGGAAGCAAGGAATCACAAAATATACGGATTGCTGCACATTTGAGTTTGATATTTGATTTCCATTTGGTATTTGGACCAGGATTGAGGATTAAATGCCCGCGCAATATTTTTTATACGACTCACTCCTTTTGGGCGCTTTATGTATAAAATAATTTTGATCAAGTTGTCCTTAACCATTGATAAACGTAAGGCAACAGAAAATAAAGCACAATTTATAGTCTTCAAATTCTAAAAATCAATGTATTCAGCGCATGTATTCAATGTATACAATGAATTACGATTAACGGAACAAAATACAATTTATTTTCGATTAAATTATTATTCGGTTTTTCATTAAATTCACTTCAAATGACGTGACAAATTCTTGATTTATTAATACCGACAGCCTAGTATGATCTAGTTGGGCGTTTCAATCTACTGTTCTGGTCTTTGATGGTATCATAGTTACAAAATGATTTCTATTTAATCCATATTCTAGTTCATTCATTAATATCTTCATTAAATAAACCATTGTTTAATATGTATGTACACGTTTAAGTATGTAGATAAAACAATGGGAGTATTAAATGGAAGATATATATAAAAAAAAAAAAGTAACATTACAATAACCAAGATTGAGGATCATTCCATATGACAAGTTTTCACACCGATTGATACATTATCAAATACTATACTCTATACAGCGGACATTTGAGTGTAATATCTTTACACACCACACTGTACATAATAAAATAATATACATAATACCGCGGATAATTCCGTGGGATATCTTCAGACACCACGTGGTACACATGATGATAAGATACTATATACTACAGATCATTATGTGGGATATATTTACACACCACGTGGTATTATAAGTTATTTTGATATTATGTTCTCGATCAGAAATATCTTGATGACGATTCATTTCATTTGAAGTCATAGACGATGTCACCTTTACATACTACATACACCAAATATGACGTCATCCCATTGGCACACAGAGCTTGGTGCCAATCCTATTATATGAGCTTCCACTATAGGCACACATAATTTGACTATTCTTGGATGAAACCGCTTATTGCTATATAGCCTCTTCTTACTGAAGGAATGTAAAGGCAAGGCAAATAGTGGTTTTAAGGTATAAAGGCAAGGCAAATATATAGTGTTATAATTATTATGGAATGGACAGTCCTTAGTCAAAATTCCGTGGTACGATACTGGTCTAATAGGAGAAATGGGAACGGTTAGAATATTAAGTATACTCGTGTGTACATGTTCAAAGAGTTTAATGACAGTGTATGGTGACATCCTCGCCACTAGGAGTTAATATCACGTCATTATCCACATTAATAACCGTTTGATTAACGATATAATGTCATCTTAGCCGTATTTTATATTGCGTAATAATAACAAAAAATAAAACTACCAAATATTGTCGGAAAGACGAAAATGAACAAAAGCGAAAGATATTAATAAAATAGACCAATGGCTTTGTAAGTCTTATTATATCATACATTATAAGGAATTTTTCTCTACAAAAGTCTTCCTACTTACCTACTGCTGAAAATGTAAATTTCAAACATCGTGACAAGATATAATTTGACACATGAGTGACTGGGTGAATTTAATGATACCATCCATCAATTGAAGATAAAGAAAAAGGCACGTGTTGCACGGCACAACAGGACATGGAACCCTCCTTCATAACTGTATGAAAAGGTGATATGGTGGTTGGTTTATAATGAGATGTACCCGGAGTTGAAGTGTAATAATTACAGGGCACGTGTCGTCCCGTGATCGGACAAATATATATTGTATTGTATAACTTACTGCACTATGTCACGAACTTTGAGTTGAATGATGAAAACGTCATATTTTACGGCTCGTATACCTTATGATACTACTGGTAAATAGCCCCGTTTTATTGAATGAAACCCTATTCAGTTAGATTATCTCGATTAATGTAAATCAATGCTGAAAACTTGTACAGTAAATTGTATCCAGCTGTTATATTGTGTAAATAGTTGTTTGTGCAATTGCATTGGGTCCGGGGGGAGTGCAATAGTTTACCTAGAGAGTTATCAGTGATTGTTTGGTTACTGCGGAATAGTGGCCGGGTAGGCAGTGACGCCGGCACAGGGTGGCACGTTCCCACATCATATTTTGGCAAAAAAAAATGCCTGAAAACCTTACAAGTAACCTTACCAGCATTTCGGGCAAATACTCGCCTATATCGCACGGGCACCGGGGCGCAAACATTTTTACCCAAATACTTCAACCTACAAGTCTATTTTTTCATTTCATGAGATCTCAAAATTAAACAGGTTTAGAAGTTTAGAACTGTGGTGGCACTCCACTTAGATGTCTGTCACGCACACATTCCGCCCACCTTATGGTCCTTATGGTCCCTTTTAATTGCTCATGTTGCAATGGTTTATAATAATCTGTTGTTTCTATGACAGAAATCATATATGGAAAAAGGAAAATGGCCCCATGTCCACATAAATTAGCTCCTGAGCAGCTACATAACAAAAGTATACAATTCCTTACTTGTCTTCCAGCTGTAAAATATGCCGCAAAATGTGCATGTTACAGAAACCCGTGTAACACTGTGTCTAAACTATTCATAATAAACCCTTTTTTTACGTGTAAATTTTGAAAACATACACACAAGTTACTTCAAGTCTACCAGGCCTGGGAAGTGCCATTTACCGGTAATCTGGGGGACATTTTTGGCCAAACTTTCTAAACCTATGGTGGTGCTCCGCTTAGATCTTGTACATCACAGCCCTCTCCCGCATAAAATATTTGGGCCTCATCAAAATTGAAGGTTAGCCACGCTCCTGCCCCCAGGACACAAATGACTAATACCATTTCGGATCGTACCCCCTCCCCCAATCACATTACCCTGGCGGCATCCCTGCGGGTAGGAGTATTTTGTGGGGTGTTTGGTTGGTTTCAGGTAACATGGTATATGTGTAATAGGGCTTAGTGTGGATAATTGTTGGGGTATGGCTGGAGTCTGTGATGGTGGCCCAGGCCCTATTTGTCCTCTTTGAAATTTGTAACAAGATGCTAACAATAAAAAACTTTTACAGGGACGTAGGTCTCTGTGATACATGCTATGTCGTGTTTTGTGACAAGATCATTTTCGGATGTTAACAATAAAATGAAACAGCGCCAACAATACATTCACTTTCTATACTGTTACAGTGATGTAGGTCTTTGTACTGCTTGCTCTGTTGATCGCTCTTATGTATGGTACGACCGGTTTGATGTTTGTATAAGATAGTTTTTTCATGGAACGCAAAAGCGGCAACGTTATGTGGTGTGACAGTATGTTATGCGGTGGTCTAATCAACGACAGTGATGATAAAATGCACGCATGTGACATCTTAATAATAGACTGTTATGGTGTAATATTGTCATGTGGTTGTGCAAACGTAGGCTGTGGTGGTGCAAATATGGTGTTCGGTAGTGTAGATTTAAACTATGACAGCCTAATCGCACATTGTGGTGAAAAGAAATGTTGCTGCACACACAAATGTGGTGGTGCTGTTAATCAGTTTTTTGGTAGCGTAATTTTAGACTGTGACAGTATATATGTTTCTTGTGGTGAAATAAAATTGCCATATGATATGACTGTACCAACATTAGTTGTGGTTGTGAAAATTAGTTGTTTGGTAGCGCAATTTTAGACTGTGACAGGATGAAAGCGTGACGATGTAAATATACTACTTGTCACAAAGATGTCTTTTGGTGAAAACGCATCACGTGGTGAAGCATTTGAACGTTGTGGTAGTATGCAGTGCCAGACGGTGATGAAAATGGATGATTTACCCTGAATAGTTCTGTAATAGCGACCTCACTTTTTCTAAGTTTTGATGCAAACAAGTTATGTGATACACACGTCTTGTGGTGCTAATTTAGGTTCATGTGACTAGGTAGCCGGTTTTAAACGATTTTCCCCCATCTGATATGGTCAAATCATGGCAGTGGACCAATCAAATTCTTGTATTTCTGACCATCCCTCTTTGTCCCAAACGCTACGTTTTTTTTGTTTTTTTTTCATTTAATAACCTCACATATGATGATTTTCAAGCAGTTCGGAAGATTCATGGAAAAAAATCAAAATGGACAAATCGTTTTGTGACAAAAATTAAGCATGCGGGGGGCGGCTAGTCGACTAAGTAAATTGTCGACGTAGAATTGTTACTTTGTTGTTAGAAATACATCGAAATGAAGCGTAACAATTGTTTACTTGTAAGGGGAACTTTGTGTAAGCATGTACGGAGAAGAGGAGTCAATTCTAGATATCTTTCTCATTTGTGAGTGTAATACAAACAAATCTAATTAATTTGTTCCTAACAACTTGCATAAATTATTAAGCAATTTTCTAACTCACAGATGATTTTTTTTTCTTCCATAAACAGTGTAAGCCGGTAGATTTATTCAACGCTGTTTGATCAAAAGACGGAAAAACAGCTTTATTTCTTCCATGCTAACGCAACGTGCCCCTGCCAAGTAAATTTCGCACATCACCTATAGGCGAAACCACTCAAGGGCACGACCACGAGCTCAGCCTAACTACATGAGCCAATACTATTCGTATTAGAAGGGAGCAACTGCAGGATGTAACAGGCCTCCCGAAACGGAGCAGCAATAATATAGAGTAACTCTTTGTTGTAAATCAGTCAATTAACCGTGTGAATCTTTTGAGAATGGAATGACATAGACTGGAAGTAGGACACTGAACTAACTTAAGGCCGTGTAGTGCTTGTAGTACTGCCTAGCTCTGTCCGAGCCCAACTGTTCAGGCAAAACTGCAGGCCTAATAATTAGTACCGGTAACAATCAGTTGACATAGTCTAGCTCGCTGGCTTTAAATAGGCATAGGGCCTAACAGGTTAGGCATAGCCTAGTGCCAATTGATATTTAAAGGCCTAGCCTAAGTTTAGGTTAAAGTATAGACACCAAACTTGGGCCTCAACTTAATGTTACGTTAGGCCTTTTTCAGCCACTACACGTACCACTTCAACGAAATTTTCACAATGACCTCTTCTCCGTACCCAAGATTATTTAATATGTCCTCCATTGTTGCTCGCGCCAAAATGTAGGGTCAGTGGATAGTCTCCCGTGCTGTTTTAACTTCAACACACTCGGCACATCACAGGATGCGTTTTCACCAAACACCATGTCTGTGTCAAGTCGTATATTTACATCGTAACAATGCCAATTTGCGCCATCACCAGGTACGCGTTTAATGTCACATTCATAAGTTACGTTGTCACATTAGTACTTTATATCACCAGCACGTATGTTTGTACAGTCACATGACGATTTCTATTTACCACAAGTTGCGATGGTACTGTCATAGACTAAAATCATGCCACCGAACAATAATTTGCACCACCACAACCTCAGTTTGTACAATCACAGTAAGATTTCTCTTCACCACAAGATACTATCACACTCTCAGAGTCTAAATGACGATGTCAAACAAGTGATTTGGACCACCATGGCATGTGTTCGCACCACAACAGTATCATTTCGCGTCACCACATGCCACTATTACGTTGTCACAGTCTCATATTGCGATGCTACACACCTGGATTTTATCATCACTGTCGTTGATTACATCACCACATAACATGCTATCACACCACATGATCTGCCACCACATGACTTAAGCTTTTGCGTTCCATAACAACCTGTTTAATTATTCGCGAGCGTCTTTTTGTTAAGCTTTATTTAATCCCTAGAAAATTCAGAAAGCAAATCCGAATAACGTGTTTATACAAGAACATGAATATTCAGCTCATTGTAAGGACTGACCAGCCGACGCAACGAACACTGATAACATTTTAACTTATTTTTCGAGTCCAAAAAGTATATAAATGGCTTAAATTCTACAAAATAACCACTGATTGCTTCTATTTGGAGAACAAACGTCATACACAGACCTAGATTGGAAGTAAAAAAGTCAAATGGTCCTCATGTTTTGACAACAGAAAAGGTATGAACAAATCATGATTTGAATTTAGCGCCGTTAAATTTATACACGTTAGTAATTTGTTAATCATAAATTAGTAAAACTCCTTTCCAAGTTCACATTGTTGCATAACAGTCGTATACAGTCGTAATGATATATGCTTGTGAAAATCCTGTTCAATATTCTTTAAAAAAAAAAGTCATCGCACATTAAATTGGACACATTTTAGAGAATGATCTGAATGTGGCAATATTTTGTCTCTATTGTAATGAGGAGCGCATTGGTACTGCTCTATGCAGTAATTAAGGAGTGTGATTTGCGCGATAGTATAATATGTTGGTCCCTTGCTCCTAGTGACCTGACCTCTTCCTTAGATTCTAAAAATTAAACGAGACCACAGGTTGAAGTTTGATAGAGATTATTCCGAGGCATTACATGAACGAGGGGAGATTACATGAGAGGTGCATTGGCCAACCAGTATCAGTTTTCAAAGGGAAATGCGAAGGAACACAATTACATGACTTCATTGGGAGGGTATCGACGAGATATGCCACGGAATAATCTCTATCAAACTTCAACCTGTGGTCTCGTTTAATTTTTAGATTCCCAATGTCCTGTATATATGTAAACTATACGGCATTGGTACTAGCACCCATTGACTGTATTACTCATGTTTTCATTTGTCATATTTATGGCATATCCAATGTGTTGTCCCTATCACCCCCGTTCACATGGCATTCGTTTTGTTACGAACACTATGCCCCCACCCCCATGTTAGTGCATATCAGGTGCGTTGCTAGAGATATTAAGATGATCTCTCATCCACCCCCAAATGGAAATAGTGAATGTAGGGGCAGACATAGCACCCATAATACCTTGTATCATCTGGTGGGTTGTATTATAAATGAATCGAAAACATTCACCTAACGTTTGTATGTAGGGGAGGGGGGTGGTACACGTTGGGGGTCGGATGGGTAGGGACATGTGTAATCGTAGCTCTCCATGTACACAGCCACTGCGCGTTAAAGCTAAGGGCATCGCCTTGTAATACATAGTAGTGAGTTGTATATATGTATTTCCGAGATAAGTGTTTTTTGTGTTGACACTTAAAGTATTACTGAGGCCCAAAAAGTAATCGCCCATCCCCGTGGTGTGGACACTGATGGTCTGGACAGGTACACGACGAACAAAGACTGATTCGCCTAATCATAACACGTGACTCTGTTTAAAGGGACACTGATGAGTCTTGTTACCCAATTTACCCGTGGGACACTGGTGAATGGCTGTACGTGCCAAGACTCTGGGTTTGGTTCAGCAGACAGTCTTATTTGCAGCATTTTGTCGAAATGATCGCTTTGCCTTTCACATGATTTGTTCAACTTAAAGTATATGTTGAGATTGTTTGATTCCAATTATGTTTAAATGACCCGTTGGTGTTATTTGCTTGAACGTCTAAGCGCCTTGTTCGCATGTTTCGTTTCAGTTGAGAATATTTTGCGATGTTGTGTTCTAGTGACATGTAAATGATCTTGTTTGATGATATTTGCTAAAACTCCAACCAGTTTGATCGTTTCATTTTGTTTTTGTTCAGTTTTCGTGATCATGTTTGTTCAATTGATTTGTGCGATTGTTTCGTCTTCTGATTTATGTATAATAAAATGGTAATGTAAAATGTAGGCTGTATGATGTTTAAGATTTGGAGAATAAACCTAAAAAAAAACGAAATAAAGTTTTTTCAGTTCATGACGTCAGACGAGTTGTCGCGTCCAAAGAGCGTGCTCCCACTTTTTACCCCCACCCCAAGAAATAAAGCAAGGTATACGTTATATTCTCTACATCATGTAAGTTGTCGTGTCAGCCATTAAACTCTGTTAAAGAGTGATGGTAATTGTACACCAGATCGACGAACGGTGTTGTTACTAGAAAAGGGAACCAATGTCTTCACGATATTGCACAAAATTATTTTACAATTTTGGCGGATATTTCTGAAATCATGTTAAAAATCTTATAATAGTAATTGTCAAATAAGATATTTTTTCAAGTGTCCCATCTTGTGATACTTTCAACTTGATATGTTGTCCATGTTTGACAGAGATATAGGTCATTAAATGTGATGTGTCGACTTAATATCCGTGGGAGGAGTACATTTAATTAAAGGTTAATGGGCGTCACAGTAACTAACATTGTATGTTTCAGATCATACTGTGGGCGTGATTTTAAGACCACGTGACACAATGGAAGTTACTATATTGGATTATTGAAGGGAAAAGTCGCGATTATGTTGTACTATATTTTGATAATAATTTTAAGATGACACAGCCCCTTTAATCCGAGGGTCATCATAGTTATCTAACACTTACACGTACATGCGTATACCTAAATGAACATAAATTGCACTGGCGTTTCTTCAATGAATTTATTCTTAAAAAAAGAATAAAACACTTAATAGTACCGGTACCTATTGTTGAAATGGTCGGTCACGTGATGTGTTTTGATTCTCATTGTTTTGATTCCGGATACGCCTTTGTTTCGTTACATTTTTCTACAAACTATACATGTGTTTTGAACGTTTGGCAATTAATTAAGTTTGCAAGTTCTGTCATATGTATGTGACCGGCCTCATTGCGTAATCAGCAGGGGCCGGGTGCCCTCAGTAAATCCTACAAAGGCTATGGTGAAAGATTTAAACGTGTTATTAGACGTGAGTTTTTACCAGCCGTAGTGTTTTGTATTGTATGAACATTTATTTACCAACACAGGTCTATGGTAAAACATCGATTTTCTTTGTATATTCGCCAACTATATGGATTTGTTTTCATTTGGCGTCCCCCTGAATACTGTGCGCACACTCCTTCGTCACATTAACGTACTGACATTATCATTCACCATAACCATATATTGATATGTCATATTCCTGTACCATATTTCTTGATTATTTGTTAAAGGGTTACGTACATTTAATTCATATTTAATTCATTATTTATAAGTATTAGAATAATTGTTAAAATGGAATATTATATGACACAAAATGTTACATTATTCTTTTAAATGGCGTTTCTAAAATTATATAGACGTCATTGTAAGCGGTATTTCCGACGATATCGCGTTACTTTATAAATTGATTAGAAGAATATCATTTACCCACATCCAAATGTGTTTATTTAATGCGATTATTCCAGTTAAACATTCTTCGCAATTAACTCTAATCAACATAGCTGCAAGACAGTTCTGTAATATCGATCGAATTATTGGGGGGAGGGGGGGGGGGGCACATACAAATGTACACGTAATATACACTTCAATTTCAATGACGGTGGATAATGGGTTTTAATAGTTTAGCATTTCAAATTGCCCAATATAATGTGTTATAAAGCATGGGTATGTGAGGAATGCCGTTAAAGCACAAGAGCACGCCACCTATTCGTTCAATTCATGATAAGGTTATATTGATGGATGATTCACGAAGTCTTGTGGCTTTACATGGTTCCACATCTAGACATAGTCCTAGTCAAATTCGTCTGGCGCCCTCACTTTTAACTCATGTCTTATACTGTAATATCATGCACTTGTTGGGACAAAACCTGTCCACTATGTAACATGGCAGGGTATTTTTGTGGGAAGAAGGCTTATCTGTTTACGCATAATAGTAGTATTTTTGCAGAGGTTCGACGAATCCATTATACCAAAATATTCTCGGAAATGTATTTTTGTTTTTTAGTTTTGCTTGCGCGTCCCTCGCTGTGGTCAATAACTTCACGTTGCCCAAGTATGACGTTTTATATAATATCCTTCATTATAGCTAATGTCGTATGTATTTTAATGTGATCGATTATTCCACAGTTCTAAAAATTCGTGTTAATGCTGAAAATGTGATTTTACTCGAATATATCATATCCCAACATATCAGAACACAGTTTGTCCTACGCTAGGTTTAGATTGTGATTGGAACGTTATAACTTTCTTATGCCATATGTACTATGTGGGTTGTATAAACGTTCGCGTTAGTCCCAATATTAGAGTGCTTGTTATTACTTGTATTTGTTTCGAGCTCTTTACGCACTTCGTTTGGAAACCTCATTGTCATAACATTACCGACGGCTGTACTTTTCATTTGTTAAAAAAAAAACGATGTGATAGTTGTGTGCTATACACTTGCCTATTATTTAACTTTCCCTCAAACCTTCCCCTGGTACACAAGGTACACAACTACATCGGCTATTTTGGTTATATGACTACAAACACTTTCTCTGAATACGTCCATTTGTTACAGAAAAATATACCGCGACAATGTTGTGGGCAGATTGGCATGTGCGTTGAAAATATCCTCCTTAAAAAGTTCTTCAGTTTTGGTAGCATGGTTTCAAGTGTGCATTTCATTTAAAAAAATAACGTTCTCATTCTTTTTTAAAGGAATTACCTTTTGAGCTACTTGGAAGTAAACATGGTATTACCGACAGCACTGTTGTAAAAACACAAATTCCCTTAATCCCTTTTAAATTATAATTACAATATATAGGATAAAAACCAAATTGTCTTTCCTCCACCAACACCCCTCCAGATATATAATTCTGGTTACGTCATTGATCAGTCCCATCATGCCTACTACTAGTACAATATGTCGTAAATATGACGATATATATGTAAGGGGGCCAAGGAAAATTATATTTATTGATATTTACTTTTGTTGTTATTTTTTAATGCGTGGCTGTTTGAACACCTACACTAACAACATATGTGGTGGATACTAAAACATGCTTTATTATCATACTCTACCTACATCGGGTTAACATTGCACATGAATACACGACACCGTATATGACATTGTAATTAATGTTAGACTTACTCCTTTACTGGATGCGGACTCCAGGTAATCTATGGTTGATTGCTGGAGAAACTTGCTGGAATATCCGAGGATGCGCACATCCTCTGAACCAATCATCTCAGCGCTCTTCATTACATCAAGCTAATTGTTGGTGAAGAACAAAAGGAGGAAAGAACATGATGATATATAATACTATGATATTTGACGATTATCTATATGACGTATTTGAGGGGTGAGAAGCCTTTCGAACCGCCTACCAAAACTTATACAATTATCGGGGGGTGGGGAGGTGGATAGGTAAAAACATCAATTTGTACATGGCCCATATGAACATGGGTTATAGAATGTGATTACAATGTAGAGGTTGGGTTTGCTATTTCCTCTATCCATTTCACAGGGGAAGGGGGGGGGGGTAAACGGGGCGCATTCCACCAACGGTTTTAAGACGACATATTATTAATATTATTATCCAAATATGGAATACAAATATGTATAAAAAATTATACCAATATTTCAACGGATTATTATAAGAAAGACTCTTATGAGTTATATGGACTTTAAATATAGCAGTTAGTATGATCTTCCACATACCATGTTAGGTAATGAAACGCGCATGTACATATAATTATATGTACGCCTCCCATGGTAGTTGATACGACACCTTACCTTAAAAAATAAAAATAACCCCAGCAAACCCCCAACAAAAGAAAACATTTTGGTGTACATATCCATTCACTGTATATTGTCACTTTAGATTTGTGAACTAAATGAGTTATGACGTCACAATAAAGTGTAATAATGTGATACAATTGTCGATCATTCGGGTGCAATTGAATTCTACTTAAGTAAAATTAAATTCTATTTAAGAAGAATTCAAGTGGAATGTATTACCCTTAAGTGGAATGTACTACACTTAAGTAGAATTGGGAGATAAATGTTAAAACGGCTTGTCATACGGCCGAAACATCGTTC